>PVJC01015045.1:0-35626 GCA_004026665.1 Murina feae
CCCAGATGGGAAAGGGTGCAGGTTGGGCTGAGGGACACCACCCCCCACCCCCCACTCCCACTCTGTGCACGAATTTTGTACACTGGGCCACTAGTACTAGTATAAAAGTCTAAGCAACTGTCCAACCAGTAACTATGACATGCAGTGACCACCAGGGGGTAGACACTCCGACCAGTAGCTATGATCGCACTGACCACCAGAAGGCAGATGCTCAACGCATGAGCTGCCGAACAACAACTTGGCAGAGCACCCTCTTGTACTCCAGGACCCCTCAGGGGATGTTGGACTACTGGTTTCAGCCCAATACCAACAGACTTAGCCGAGGGACCCCACCTGCCAGAGTGACCCCGCTCACTCTGTAGACACCCTTTGAGTCCAAGCAATATGCCAGGTGCCACTGGCCCAGGAGGGATTGTGGGAGGTTGACTCCAGGGCATGTCTGGCCCATCTAGCCCAGTCCTGCCCCGTTGGCCACCTTCTAATTAATTTACTTTCAGTATGCACAAATTTGTGCACCAGGTCTCTAATGTTATATAAAGGACTTTCATTCCTGAATGCTTCTGGGTTCTACAGAGCAAAATAGTTTGTGGGGTGTTTTCTTTTAGAAATAGTCGTCACACTTATTGACAGTTTGGTTTGATTTGTGTGCTCTCTGCTCATCATTCTGCTTTACATATTCATATATTAATATATTGTCATTTGGCATTGCAAGTATGGTCTCTTGATTTATTAAAGGTGAAATTGTTTTTTCCTTATTATTATAGTTGGGTTTTTAAGAGGCACAGGGATTGGTAAATCTGGATTATTTAGAAAGTAGAAGTTTGTTGTAAGCCTTTTTGTTTCTTTAAAAAAGTTTTTTTTAAACCAAGAAGAAATATAATTATACCTCTCTTATAGATTTAGTTCTATTAGCAAACATATTTCTAGGGTATACAGTAATAGTTTTTAAATGTATAGTAGCGACAACTAAATATAAATGCAGTTTTTAGTTTTCATCTTTATGTTTAGAAAGACATAAATGCAAATTGTTAGATATTGATTATAAGAGTCACCCTGGCCAGGTGGCTCAGTTGATTGGAGCATTGCCCCACGGGTGCACCAAAAGGTTGCAGGTTTGATTCCAGGTCAGGACACATCCTAGGTTGCAGTTTGATCCCTAGTGAGGGCAAGAGACAAAGGATCAATTTTTCTCACATTGATGTTTCTGTCTCTCTTCCTAACCCTTCCCCTCAATGCCTACAATCTTAATTTAAACCATTTTATTTGCTGGTAACCACTTCCTTTTGTTCCAGTGTTTTTCCTTTGTGTTTCCAGCTCCAGTATTGTTTTTCTTCTGTTGGGACTGTAAGTCCATTAATGCTATATTTTTTTAATGCTATATTTTTAGTGTTTTAGTATACTCTTTATGTCTTCACATCAGTTCAGATTCTGTCCTTCAGATTTTTTATAATCATGTCCTACTCCCATACCTGCACCAAAGCAGCTAAAAGTGGTTGATGAAAAACACATAATCATAATGTTGGGGCTTTACATTTTTCTCTCAAGTGGACCTTTAATGCTACCTAGGAATCCAATTACACTATTCTACTCCATGGATTTACCACTTTCTTATAAGATTGTTCCTTCTTAAACCTATAATATCTTGTATCCTCTTAGCTGATTATCTAGATTGCTTAAATAGAGACAGAAGAGATTAAGGATTAAGCCTACTTACTAGTATCTAGATGCAGCTGTGTCCATATTTCTTATTACAGTGCCCTCTAAGGTCAGTCCATGCTCTTTTGCAATGGATCTAACCCCTGTTCACCACCTCAAGAAATTTGCTCTCCAAGATGTTTTTTTCTCTCTCCTGACTTCAATTTCCCCTCTTTTATTAGATAACTAGGGGCCCAGTGCACAAAAATTTGTACACTCGGCAGGTCCCTCAGCCCAACCTGTGCCCTCTCGCAGTCTGGGACCCCTGTGGGGATGTCCACCTCCTGGCATGTCTGGTCAGCCTGGTGAGGGGCTGATGGATGTTTGCAGTCTGGCCAAGGCCCCCAATGTGGACCCTCACCCCATTGGGGTGTGGCCAGCCTGGGCGATGGGCTGTGGGCCATTTTCAGGCTGCCCACATTCCCTTCAGGTTTTGGGTCCCTACTGGGGTACCTGGCCAGCCTGAGTGAGGGGCTAATGACTGTTTGAAGGCTAGCCAGGCCCCCCATTGGGGTCCCTCACTCCATTGGGATGTGGCCAGCCTGGTTGACAGGCTGAGGGCTGCTTGCAGGCTGGCCAAGCTCCCCAGTGGGATCCCTCAGCCCATTGGGGTGTGGCCAGCCTGGGTGTCGGCCTGAGGGCTGTTTTCATGCTTTCAGGCTGCCCATAGCCCCTTCAGGTTTTGGGTCCCTACTGGGGTACTTGGCCAGCCTGGGTGAGGGGCTGATGGCTGTTTGCAGGCTGGCCAAGCCCCCAGTGGGGTAGCCTCACCCCATTGGGGTGTGGCTAGCCTGGATGCAGGCCTGAGGGCCATTTTCAGGCTTTCAGGATGTCCACAGCTCCCATTGACCCAATGTCCTAGCAAGGCTGGCTGGTAGCAGGTTTCTGGGGTTTATTTATCTTCTATAATTGATACACTGTTCCTTTAAGCTGAGGCCTAGGCAGATAGCGAAATCTTCTGTTGGCTTCAGCTCTGTGGCTTCTATAATTGAGACAATGTTGCCTTAGTAGTCGGCCCTGAGGCTTCTGTAATTGAGACAATGTTGCAAATATGTTGTTGCCTGGAGCCGAGAGAAGCCCAGTGGGCCAGCAAACAGTTTTACTCCTGCTGCAGCGGAAGCTGCCTGTTTACTCAGCTCTGTGACTGCTGGCCTCCATCTTGGCTGGTTTAATTTGCATACAGCCGCTCTGATAGGCTGGTGGGCGTGGCTTATGTGTCCCGAAGAAACGGTCAATTTCAATATTATGCTTTTATTAGACTAGATGCTATAACAGCTCTTATCTGTTGGAAACATTCTGTATCAGTCAGGGCTCTCCACCAACATAGGACCAATAGAAGATATACTTACTTGCGCATGTACACACACACACACACACACACTCACAGATAGATTTTGTGTGTGTGTGTTTGGGAGAAAGAGATTTACTTCAATGAATTGGCTCATGAGATTGTGGGAACTGGAAAATTTGAAATTTGTAGGACAGGCCAGTAGGCTAGAAACTTAGGCAAGAGTTGTACAGTTTTGAGGCAGATACTGCTTGTCCAGGAAAACTCAGTTTTTGCTTTTACGGCATTCAGTTCATTGGATGAGGCCCACTACATTATTGAGGGTAATCTCCTTTATTTAAAATCAACTGAATGTTGCCCAGGCCAGTGTGGCTCAGTTGATTGAGCATCATCCCATGCACCAAACAGTTGCCGGTTCCATTCCTGGTCAAGGCACATGCCCTGGTTTCGGCTTGATCCCCAGTAGGGGTCGTACAGGAGACAGCCGATCTATATTTCTCTCTCACATTTATGTTTCTCCCTACTCCTTTCCCTTCCTCTCTATAAAATCAATAAAAATACATTTTTAAAAAATCAACTGATTGCTAATCATAGCTACAAAATACATTTACAATAACACCTACATTAGTGTTTGATTAAAATACTATCACCTAGCCAGGTTGACACGTAAGATTATCATACCTTCCCTTATTTTCTTATATCCCTCTAGCTGCAATTCCATATCTCTTTTTTTAAGCAGCTAATCTCAAAGAATTATTTCTATTCACTATTTTTACTCCCCTCCTACTCTCCCTTTTTAAATTTTTTTTAAGGAGAGAAAGTTGGATGTGAGAAACATCAATCAGAAGAGATTAAAAATTAAGCCTACTTAACTAGATGCAGCTATATCCATATCTCTTATTACAGTCCTTTCTATAGGCACCCGGACAGGGGATTGAATCCACCTGGGCATGTTTCCTGATTGAGGAATCAAACCCACCCCTTTTCATGCATGGGAGAACACTCCATCCAACTGAGCCACACTGGGCAGGGTTCCTCTTACTCTCTTTGAACCCACTCCAATCAGGTTTCTCTCTCTACCACTTCAGTGCCTTTGCTCTTGAGGTAAGCAATTACCTTTTTATTGTCCAAATTACTAGACAACTCTCAGTTATTTTCTCTCTTGAAAGACATAACAACTACTTATTCCTTCATTTTTTAAAAAAATAAGTATTTTTATTAAGTTCAGAGAGGAAGGGAGAGGGGGAGAGAGATAGAAACATCAATGATGAGAGAGAATAATTAATTGGCTGCCTCCTGTATGTCCTCTATTGAGAACCGAGCCCACAACGGGTATGTGTCCTTGGCTGGAATCAAACCTGGGATCCTTTAGTCTGTAGGACAGTGCTCTGTCCACTAGGCCAAACCAGCTAGGGCCTACTTATTCCTTCTTGAAGCACTGTCTTCGCTTATTTTCTGGAATACTACACTGTCCTGGTCGATCTTAAAAAGCTAAGCAGTAAATACTGAATTAACTCAGGACTCAATCTTCAGATGTCTTTCTTTTGTTGTCTTCATTCATTCCTTAGTGAATAAAGTGAAAACCAATTCCATAGTTTTTTTTTATTATTTCTGTTAAAATATAATTATGGGAGAGGTAATAAGTCATGTGATCTTATAAATTAAAAAACACATCATATGGTGCAATGTCACTTTTCCGCTCACAGCTCTTAGCCATCAAATTCTCTTCCTTGAAGACAACCAATTGCCAGTTTCTTACATATCTTTTCATATTGTATGATAATAATAGTACATGCATATTCAGTGAGAGGCAGGCAGTGTGTTGTAATGGTTAAGAACTTGGATTACAGAGCATAATTGCCTGTAATTAAATTTTGTCTCTGCCAGATACTGATTGTATAGCTTGCATGTCTCTTAGCCAATCTGTGCCTCAGTTTTCTCTTATGTAAAAAAAAAGAAAAAGAAAAAGATAATTAATAGAGTTGTGAAGTGTAAATCAACAGGTATGTATAAAGAGCTTAGAAGAGTGACTAGCACATAAAAATAAAAAACATTTCTTTTGCATAAATAACTACCATAATATACACATTGACAGGCATCTTGCTCCTTCCCTTCCCCATAAACAAGTAACTTGGTGGGCTTTTCTTTATAGCACGCAAAATTATGCCACTCTTTTTCTAATGGCTGAATAGTTAACCATTGGATAGATGTGCCTATTTTGTGTCTAAATACCAGTATCTTTGATGATGACTTCCAAATGTTATATCTACTAGACATTTCTACTTGCTAGTAGTTACCTAATAACCACAAAAATTCTCTTCTTGCATTTTCTATTTATCTCAATTCTTACATTACTAGAGGCCCCGTGCACAAAAATTTGTGCACTCAGCGGGGGTGGGGGGGGGGTCCCTCTACCTGGCCTGTGCCCTCTTGCAGTCTGGGACCCCTTGAGGGATGTCCACCTGCTGACTTAGGCCCACTCCCCAGGCGATTGGCCTCAGATGGCAGTCAGACATCCCTCTGGCAACCTGGGAGCCCTTGGGGGATGCCCACTTGCCAGCGGGAAGCAGGACTAAGCTGCAGTTAGACATCCTTAGCGCTGCTGAGGAGGTGGGAGAGGCTCCCACAACCACCGCTGTACTGGCAGCCATCAGCCTGGTTTGTGGCTGAGCAGAGCTCCCCAGGTGGGAGCTCATTGAGCATCTGCCCCCTGGTGGTCAATGTGTGACATAGTGACCAGTCATTCCCAGTGGTTCTGCTGTTAGGGTCAATTTGCACATTACCCTTTCATTGTACAGGATTATATAGGATACAGGCCTGGTGCATGGGTGGGGGCCAGCTGGTTTGCCCTGAAGCGTGTCCCGGATCAGGGTGGGGTTCCTGCTGGAGTGCCTGGCCAGCCTGGGTGAGGGGTTGATGGCTGTTTGCAGGCTGGCCATAGCTCCTTCAGGGTAGGGGTCCCTGCTGGGGTGCCTGGCCAGCCTGGGTGAGGGGCTGATGGCTGTTTGCAGGCTTGCTAAGCCCGCTAATGGGGACCTTCATCCCATGAGGGTATGGCCAGCCTGGGTGAGTGGTTGAGGACCGTTTTCAAGCTGCCCACAGTCCCTTCAGGGTTCGGGTCCCTACTGGGGTGCCTGCGCAGCCTGGTTGAGGGGCTGAGGGCTGTTTTCAGGCTGCCCACAGCTCCCATTGACCCAAGGACCCAGCGAGGCTGACTGGAATCAGGTTTCTGGGGTTTGTCTTTTATAATTGAAACTTTGTTGCTTTGAGCAGAGGCCCAACCAGCCTAGGCAGTCAGTTTTCTCCATTGCAAATGGAAGCCTCCTGTTTGCTCTAGCTCCATGGCTGTGGGCCATCATTTTGGCTGGGTTAATTTGCATACAGCCGCTCTGATTGGCTGGTGGGCATGGCTTGGCTGGTGGGTGTGGCTTGGGTGTTTGAGTGATGGTTAATTTGCATATTACACTTTTATTAGATTACCTAATCTAATAAAAGAGTAATATTAAAATTGACCGTTTCTTCAGGATGCCTAAGCCATGCCCACCAGCCAATCAGAGCAGCTATATGCAAATTAACCCAGCCAAGATGGAGGCCGGCAGTCACAGAGCTAGAGTAAACAGCAGGCTTCCATTGCACCAGTGATGGAGGAAACTGCCTGCCTAGGCCAGCTGGGCCTCTAACTAAGGCAACATTCTTTCAATTATAGAAGCCACGGAGCTGAAGCCAACAGGAGGCTTCATTACCTGCCTAGGCCTTGGCTTAAAGCAACAGTTTCAATTATAGAAGATAAATAAACCCCAGAAACCTGCTTCCAGCCAGACTTGCTGAGACGTTGGGTCAATGGGAGCTGTGGGCAGCCTGAAAGCCTGAACAGAGCCCACAGGCCCACACCCAAGCTGGGCACATCCCAATGGAGTGAGGGATCCCACTGGGGGGCTTGGCCAGCCTGAAAACAGCCATCAGCCCCTCACCCAGGCTGGCCAGGTACCCCAGTAGGAACCCAAAACCTGAAGGGACTGTGAGCAGCCTGAAAGCCTGAAAATGGCCCACAGGCCCTCACCCAAGCTGGGCACACCCCAATGGGGTGAGGGATCCCACTGGGGGCTTGGCCAGCCTGCAAACTGCCATCAGCCCCTCACCCAGGCTGCCCAGGTACCCCAGTAGGGACCCAAAACCTGAAGGGGCTGTGGGTAGCCTGAAAACGGCCCTCAGACCATCACCCAGGCTGGCCACACCCCAATGGGGTGAGGGTCCACACTGGGGGGCTTGGCCAGCCTGCAAAAAAGCCATCAGCCCCTCACCGAGGCTGGCCAGGCTTGCCAGCATGTGGACATCCTCAGGGGGTCCCAGACTGCGAGAGGGCACAGGCCAGGCTGAGGGACCTCCTGAGTGCACAAATTTTTGTGGACCGGGCCCCTAGTGTGTGTGTGTGTGTGTGTGTGTGTGTGTATTATCCTATATAATAAACTTGCTTAATTAGACCTGCTTTCTGATGTAGCTAAACCTTTTCCAGCCCAGTGAAGCACCCCAACTTCTCTTTCAGATAATTATCAGCAACACAGCAGTAAATATCAACATGAAGCAGATTATTGTTGTAGATCACACAGGGATAACAAAGAGTAAAATATTTAACTGCAGCAGTGTTTAACTATATTCTGCGCAGTGAGAAAACCTGAAGTCATTTTCAAGGTCCACCATTTCTTCTTTTCATTGGGGTCAGGTTTCTAAACTTTCTAAATCTTCATTGTCTTGCTAATGAAAAGAAAATAGGATTCTACTGAGTCTCCGATGTACCTATTCCAGGACCTCTGTGAGGATCAAATGAGATGAGACACATGAAAATGCTTCACAAACATTTGGTTAAACTGTAAAATATTTGCACCTAGCTATAAAGCAAGTTGGTTTTCTGGCTGAAGAAACTCCAGGGAGGCTAATCGCTAGGGAGAGGAAGCCAGGTGTTGCAGCATGATGTCATTACCCGGTATTTACAGTGACCATTTCTGGGCTGGGCTGGGCTGGTTGTGGGCCGCATTTTGCTCCACGAGGTCTTGGCAGTGTTGGCTGCAGTTTGGTGGGGTGTTGCTCTGGGGTGGTGGTAGGGCCTGTGTCCCACTTGGGGGAAGCTGAGTGTTGGTTTGTCGGCACCAGGTTCATGGTGCGGTTTCTGTTTAAATGGCCAGTGTGCGTAATGGCAGCTCCTGCATTGAGCATCTGCCCCCTGGTGGTCAGTGCGCATCACAGCTACCGGTCGGACGGACGGACACTTAGCCTTTTATATATATCGATAATCCTATCTAATAAAAAGGGAATATGCTAATTGACCTTCATGCTGTCACAAAGATGGCAGTGCCCACAGCCAATAAGGAGATATGCTAATTGATTGTCCTGCCCTCAAAAATGGCAGCTCCTACAGCCAATAAGAAGAGAATATGCTAATTTAGTGTCCTGCTCTCAAAGATGGCAGTACCCACAGCTGCAAGATGGTGGCACTCAGTTCCCTCAGCCCCCCAGCTGCCCAAGGCTGCCTGAGGCTCATGTAACCAGGTCCAGCCGAGGCTTGCACTGCCAGCAGTAGCAGCAGCAGAGTTGTGATGAGCCATCGCCTTCCCCTGATCTCTGGGTCGCCTCCTGCCCCTGAAGGTTCCCAGACTGTGAGAGGGGACAGGCCGGGCTGACGGACCCCCCTCCAGTGCATGAATTTTCATGCACCGGGCCTCTAGTCCTATATAATAAAGAGATAATATGCAAATGATCCTTGAGCCCTCACACTGGAACTGCTCAGACACTCAACAATGGGGAGAGAGGAATGGGGTCCAGCCAGGCTGCGTGGCCTGGGAGAAGGACAAGCTGCATGTCCCTCCATCCCGGATGCCAGTGGCTGCATCTGTGCCTGCAATCCAGAAGAGGGAGAAGCAGCATGCCCCATGGTACTGGGTTGCCTGCGCCTGCGGCTGCGGCCGGCCAGGGCAAAGCCAGCCAGGGTCCTGAGTGCCTACAGCCAGCCAGAGGGAGGGAAGCCTGGGTCCTGAATACCTGTGACCGGCAGAGGAGTGAATCCTGGGTTCTGGGTGCGGGGCAAGGCAGAGGCGGTTAGGGGTGATCAGGCAGGCAGGTAGAAGTGTTTAGGGGCAATCAGGCAGGCAGGTAGAAGTGGTTAGGGGTGATCAGGCAGGCAGGCAGAGGGGTTAGGGGAAAGTAGGGAGGCAGGTGAGCAGTTAGGAGCCAGCGGTCCCAGATTGCGAGAGGCAAGTCGGACATCCCCCAAGGGCCCGCAGATTGGAGAAGGTGCAGGCTGGGCTGAGGGAACCGACACCCCCTGCACAAATTTCATGCACCGGGCCTCTAGTCTATTATATTATTGTTCTACCTTCAAAATATATTTTACATCTAAACATTTTTCTCTACCTATTGCTACAACTTATATCCAAGCAAACTTTGCTTTATTGAGTTGCTGAAGGCTAAAATCTAGTCATCATTGCAACCATTCATCAAAATATAGGGTGTCCCCAAAAAATGTATATACACTCACTTTGAAGAATTATAAAGGCAGTGTTTATTAAAATATATTTCTTTTTTTTTTGCTAAAATTTTTTTATTTTTTTAATTAATTAATTAATTAATTAATTTTTATTTTTATTTTTTTTATTACATAAAGTTTTACAAAGATTGGTACATATATCTCTTTTTTCCCCTGCCCTTCTGCCCGCCTCCCCTACCCCCCAGTGTTTTGTGTCCATTATTTATTTCATTTTCTTTTAATCTATTTTTATTTATTTTTTTAGTCCTTACCCGAGGAGTGAGGGTATTGCTTTGATTTTTAGAGAGAGTGGAAAGGATGGGGAAGGAGGGAAGAGAGAGGGAGAAACATTGAGGTGTTAGAGACACATTGATTGGTTGCTTCCTACTCATGCCCTGACCAGATCTGGGGATTGAACCTGCACCCAACCTGAGACCCTTCAGTCTCAGGGCCTACACTCTAATCACTGAACAGAACCAGCAAGGACTTATTTTCAAAATTGAGCTCTGAGCTATTAAAGTATGTATACTTTTGGGGGGTGGAGACACCCTGTATTTTCAACTCTCTCTTCAGTGTACTCTTTGGTTTTCTCCTTTTCTCCTTTTACTGTTATATAGTCTGTTTACACAGAAGTTTCTAATGTAAATCAGAATATTTCTCACCCCAAATTTTCCGGTGGGTCTTACCTCACTTAGATTTAATCATGAGATCTTTTTTTTAAAATATGTTTTATTGATTTTTTACAGAGGAAAGGAGAGAGATAAAGAGTTAGAAACATCGATGAGAGAGAAACATCGATCAGCTGCTTTCTGCACACCCCCTCCTGGGGATGTGCCTGCAACCAAGGTACATGCCCTTGACCGGAATCGAACCTGGGACCCTTCAGTCCCCAGGCCGATGCTCTATCCAGTGAGCCAAACTGGCTAGGGCTAATCATGAGATCTCATTTGATCCTAGTAGAACCCTTATAGTGTGGCCCCTTGTTTTTTTGCTTGACCCTCATCTCCTGCCTATTTCTATGCTTTAGCCACACTAACCACTTTGCTCTCTTATGAGGGCCCTGATGACAATTTACCTCATTACCTTTGGAACACTGTTGTGTTATACGTACTTTTTCACTCACTTCATGGTTAAATATGGGCTCTTCAAAGAGGCCTTCTTGCCTGACCATCCTCTTTACTCATTATCCTTTTACTATACTTTTTTAAAGCATACTTTAGTTTTCTTGATAGATATTTTCATTACCTGACTTTTTTCATTTAAATATTATCTGTTTGGTTGTTCTCACTAGGGAGTAAAAAATATGAGGACAGGTACTGTCTTGTGTTCTTTTTTCTTCTTTTTTTTTTCTTTTTTCTTGTACACTTTTTTTACTTCTAATACTCAGCATATGTTGGGTTAACCAATGAATGGGAAAACATTAAGTACTTCTTGAACTCTCTATGGTGAAAAACTAGTTTTTAAATTACCAACCTGTTATAATCTAGTACTTATAAAATATAATACAATTATTTTCAAAATAGTTTTAGTGTCATTTCATTATTAGATTCAGCAGACATAGATTACTCTGTCAAATATTACAAACATTACTAAAAACTTACTTTTGAATTTGTACTTAAATTGAAGTGGTAACAAGCTGTTTTTTGTTTGCACCTGTGTTTACCATTCTGTAGTACTAGAACAAGTAGTAGTCAACAGTTAAAATTCGAAGGATAAATGAGGTATTCTTTTTGGTTGACAAGGAGAAGGCACTTAGCTCATGTAACAGAATCCAGCCTGAACTCCCATATGATTATTCATTTATAAAATGGTTCTGTTAGAAATGCCAGTAAAATGTAATTAGTGCTCACACTATGCAGAAATGAGTCTTTTTTTTAGTAGACTCAGTTAGACATCACAATCCCCCTGTTGTATCTATGTCATTAAGTTAGAAGTCTTTCTTTAATAGCTATTTATTTGCTGTGTTGGTGGTATGTTAAATAAAAATTTTAGTGAAGTATATGTTTACAGATCCATAAATATTTTGTCTCAGTAAATATTATATTATATCTAAATATTATACTAATACTTTTCTGAAAATGTTTTGATTATTTTGCATTTTTTCATTGTTTTAGTGTGTTAATTTATTTTGTTTTTATGTAATTAGGATGGGTGGCAGGTCATTCATTACACAATGACAGTTGGAGTTTAGGATCTAGGTTCAAAAAGAGATACATAGCTGAAAGCAAAAGCTATTAAATTCAAGAACATGTATCTCAGCTTCCACTGGTGAATTCCAGCCAGGGTTGGTGTTAATTTTAATGCTTTCCAACTCCTTGATCTTCAAGTCACTTTGTTTTAGACAACTAGAAGTATATAGTAAATTAACCTTCATTGGGTAAGACTTTGTATGCTCAGGACATGCTTTGTTAACCTATTATCCCTCACCTGGGCAGTTTGAATGTCACAGTTCCCTCATGTTCTCGAGCTCTTTTCCTGTTTTATACAGATTAATTTAAAAAGTGCTTTTAACCTTTGTAATATTATCAGATATTCTGCTCACAATGTATAAAAAATGCTATAAAATTACTAGCCTATATTTTGAAACAGAGTATTTCTGACTTTACTCTATTGAGACATTGTATCTCAGGGAAAGGAAAACATTTTCATTAAATACATTTCTAAATGGAGTCTAACTTTAATACATTTGTTTTCAGAATTTATGTCTTATATTTTGATTTAAGGGCAGTAACAATCACTATTAACGTGGAGCTAGCCAAAATATAGATAGAGTTTCAGAATAACAGTGAGAGAGAGAGAGAGAAGGTAGGTAGAGATATAACACTATGCATAGAGACCCGGTGCATGAAATTCATGTATTGGGGTGAGGGCGTCCCTCAGCCTGGCCTGCACCCTCTCCATCCAAAACTCCTCAGGGGATATCAGACTGCAATCCAGGAATGTTGGCTCCTAACTGCTCATCTGCCTGATTGCCCCTAACTGCTCTCCAGCCAGCCAGATTGCCCCTAATCGCCTCTGCCTGCCAGCCTGATTGCTCCCTAATTGCTCCCCTGCCGACCTGATCACCTTCCTAACCGCTCATCTGCCTGCCTGTCACCCATAACCTCCTCTGCCTGCTGCCCTGATGTCCCTAAGTGCCCTCTCCTGCTGGCCTGATCTCCCCTAACCGCCTCTGCCTCAGTCCCGCCACGGTGGCTTTGTCCAGAAGGTTGTCCAGGAGATGTCCAGTCTAATTAGCATATTACCCTTTTATTAGTGTAGATGTTTATATATGTATTTAAAGGGAAATAGTGACATTTTAAAAGAAATACATGCTCATATTTAGTTTTGGATATTTAGTATTGATATAAAGATAAGTGGGTCAGTTTTTCCAAAACACTGATCATTTCATTTTTTATAACTGAAGATTTGTTTTTGCAGCTGAATAACCTTTAAAAAATGAGGGAAATTATTTTATCAACACCAACCTTCTTATTCCTCTACCAATATTTTCTACATTTTCACCATCTCAATATTGAATATAAATATGAATAGACAAAAGTTTAGGTTTATGTCATACCTGTTTCTCAGAGCACTTGAAACAGAAGTTTGAAAATATTTAACAAGATTTACAAATACAAGTGAACATTTACAAGTATGTTAACACTATTATGACTAGGGAAAATAGGTCAGCCAGAAATTCACAGAATACATTTTTAATAAATTTAATGGGATTGGTAGGATCAGTCTATTTTTCAGGGGTTGGAGGTTATGTTATGCCATTCACTGAGGTGAACGATGCAAGCAGAGGGTCCATCTTCAGGGTACAGATCATGAACTGATTGATGCACCTACCTAATAAAGGTATTAAGGAAGCAATTGTATACACAGAACTGGTGGTCAAAAGAGTAGGTTTCATTAGTATGCTCTCACTAAGGTGTGCATATTTGAGGACTCAGGAGATGGTTGTAGAAGATACTATCTAAATCCGTCCTGCTGATGGTTTAGTAGGATAAGGCTGTTTTTAAGTGGGAAAGGTTAATGAGCCAAATTCTAGTGACACTGTTTGAGAATACGATGACAACTTCTATAAAATAATTTTTCTTTTTCTTTTTAACTTATGCCTGGATTATAACACAGAAATTCTTTTCATCTGTTTCCATTATAAACTAGAGGCCCGGTGCACAAAAATTTGTGCACTCGGGGGTAGGGGGGTCCTTCAGCCCGGCCTGTGCCCTCTTGTAGTCTGGAACCCCTCGGGGGATGTCCACCTGCTGACGTGCCTGGCCAGCCTGGGTGAGGGGCTGATGGCCGTTTCAGGCTGCCCACAGCCCCTTCAGAGCTCGGGTCTCTACTGGGGTGCCTGGCCAGCCTGGGTGAAGTGCAGAGGGCTGTTTCAGGCTGCCCACAGCCCCTTCAGGGTTCGGGTCCCTACTGGGGTGCCTGACTGGAAGCTGGTATCTGGGATTTATTTAACTTCTATAATTGAAACTTTGTTGCCTTGGTCCCCCACTCAAAGACAAGGGTTGCCCCTGGCAACCCAAGGTCCCAGCCTGGCAGGTACCTGGGGTTTGTTTATCTTCTATAATTGAAACTTTGTAGCCTTGAGTAGAGCTCAGGGCCCACAGGGCCCTTGCTTCCTCCATTGCCTGGGGCAACTCCAGCTCTGTGGCTGCCTCCATCTTGGTTGAGTTAATTTGCATATTTGCACCTGATGGGCTGGTGGGCGTGGCTTGTGGGTGTGACAGGGTGATGCCTAATTTGCATGTTACTCTTTATTAGATTAGATTTGTATCCTGATGGATGAAGTTATGATTCCTAGTTGAGTACTATAGTCTTCCTTTATTTCATAGCCATGAAGCTCATGACTGCTTTGGTGAATGTTGCCTTAAACCTCAGTATTCATCAGGATAATACACAGAGACAATATGAAGCTGAAAGAAATAAAATGATTGGGAAAAGAGCCAATGAAAGGTTGGAGTTACTACTTCAGAAACGCAAAGAGGTAAGTTTCATGATATCTGAAATTCTTATGTTACGTAAATGTGTAGGAAATATATATATATATTAGATTTTTTTATTCCCTGTAAAAAAGATTGTGTATTTTCTTAATTTACTTTTAAAAATTATATTATTTGATCTCAAAATTTTAAAATGAAACTTCAGTATTCAACCAGTAATTATCTGAGTGCTGTCTAATGGCAGAAGAGAATCACAGAACAATTCTACTTTTGAAAAAAGGTGATACAGGAGCTAGAATAACTCATAAACATTATCAGGCTATGGGCAAAGAAAATGTGATAAGTATTAACATAAGAACTAAGAACCAGCAAAGCCTGCATTTCTAGGAGAACGCTGAAGCCTACACATTAGCTAAATATATGAGGCATTCTTGTGAATAAGATCAGTCATAGTTTTACAATGAAATTTTCATATATGTGTTGAAAATTACTTTAAACTATATTTTTAGTAGGTAATATTTTTATTCAATATGAAATAAAATTTTAGATCTATTGTATTAGTCTATATTTTAACTAGAAAAAGGATTATCACATTGCTGTAAATTTCTATTAATGCATAATGGCTTATAACAGGCAATAAGAAGCAGCAAGCTTATGATTAAATTAGTATCCATTCTGTATTAACATGCTAGGGCTGCTGTGATACCACAAACTGAGTGGCTTAAAGAAAAGGAATTTTTTTCTCAGAGTTCCATGGGCTACAAGTTAAAGATAATTCCAGTCTTCACATGGCCTTCTCCCTGTGTGTGTGCAAGTCTCTAAATTTCTACTTTTTCTAAAGAAACCCCTCATATTGGATTATGGGGCCACCCTACTGTGACCCTCTCTTAGCCTTCAACCTCTGCCACACCCTATTTCCAAATAAGGTTTGATGTAGCAAGGGTTAGCGGTTAGCACTTTAGCATATGAATTTTTGAGGGGTACAATTCAATTCAAAACACACACTATATTTGTAATACTATGGGAGTAAATTTTGGGACTGTGGCTTCAGTAACCTATATACTTCTTATAAATTATTTTTTTTAAATAATAAGTGTAAGAAAAGTGTAACTTACAAGTAAGTTGTAATATTATGAATGCTTTACCGTAAAGGTATTCTTAAACTTATTTCAGTTGAACCTGAAACAGTATACAGTAAAAAATAATCTGGCTCTGTCGAGTGACTCAATCCCATATACCCAAAGGGTTGTGAATTCAATTCCAGGTCAGGGCACATACCTGGGTTAGGGTTTGATCCCTCGTTAGTGCATGTGTGGGAGGCAACCAATCAGTGTTTCTCTCTCTCTCTCTCTCTCTCTCCCTCTCTCTCTCTCTCTCTCTCTCTCTCTCTCTCTCTCTCACCTTTCCTGTCTCTCTAAAAATCAAAAACATATCCTCAGGTGAGGATTTAAAACAAAAAGTCTGAAGGAATAAGTCTAAGGAGTTTTATCACATTGGAGTATGCAGTAAAAGCCAATATTTCACTGTGTATTAATACAAAACAAATTAGAAATATTACATTGAATGTAATTTTATATCAGTTTTATCTTTTTGAGCAGTAAATAAACTCAAACTTTAATCAGTAGAGTTGGCTAAAATTTATTATCTTTGCTGTAGTGTTTTATTTTGTTGCTACATTCCACCACTGATGGCTATAAACCTTGTTACTTTCTATTATGCCTCCTATACTGGGAACTTGGCCTACTCTCAGTCATGAGCTAATCAGATGTAGAGTCATATTTGGATACTTTAGGTAGAATAGGAAATTTCTTCTACAGTGGCAAGAATGTTAATCATGGGAGATCTGTTGCCAAGAAAGGCAAAATGAAGCCAGGGACCTGGTTTGGACAAAAGAGGTATAGAAATTAAGGACTATTCCCAAAGCAAATAATATTTTGTAGATAGGAATCTCACTATCTTTGCACCACTCCTTTTAGTGTCAAGAAAGAGAGAGAGGTTCTTAATCCACGAATATAGTTGTATTAATAATTCAATAATACTGGTAATATCATATTGCACAGTAAGTGAGAAAAAGGATTGATAATTACCTAAAATGAGAATAATCGGTTATTAAAAACAGTTGGAACTGTTCATTATAAATCAGCTATTTTTAATCTGTGTGCCTCAAGAGGCATTCTGGTGTGCCACAAGAATTTTTAAAGCATGCAATACCTGACTTTTTAGGCAGGGTCTCCAACCTATTTTCCCTGAGATTGTCAAACACAATAGCCATCTGGTGTGAATGAATCAAAATTATACCTTTTTTTTTTTTTGTCAGATGGCCAAAAACACTTTTTTTGTGTGCAGCAAAATTTTAATAATTAGTTTGTGTGTGCCATGAGATGAAAAGGTGAAAACCACTGTTCTAAACAAAATGATCAACATTTTAATTTATTTTTTATTTCAGCTACAAGAAAATCAGGATGAAATCGAAAATATGATGAACTCTATTTTTAAGGGTATATTTGTTCATAGATACCGGTAAGGGATTTTTAAAATCATTTAGAAGATTTTTAAGTTATAATTTATTGCTTCTTTGTAGTTTTAGGTAGTTCCAGAAATTTAAAACTCTGTCTTGATTTGTTTTTTGGAAAACACCTTTGGTTATAAAAGCTAAATAAATGTTACTGTTATGCTGTTATTGCCACACTCTTCCAAATTCAGAACATAACACTGTCAGAGGCATCCTATGTTCTTGCATTTGTATTGATGGAATAGATAGTCTTAAGTTAATGTGTCCTTATTAAGATGTGATTGTCTTGATAATTGCTTTGCTTCCTTTCTTGTGGTCCGCAGCTTGTTCTGCTGGTCAAATTAACCAGCAGTCTGTGAAGATAATACAACAACTTCATAACATTATTTTTCTTTACCTTCAACATATGCATAGTCTTTCCCAACTATTTTTGTCATTCTACATTGCAAATGAATTTAGGTTATCTTTCTGTGAAACCTGTGAACTTTAAAAGCATTAACTACATTATTAAAGAGCATATTTCACAAGAATTAGTGGCTCATATACATACACTTGTTACCTTCTGTTAATTATACATGCTTACTTTGGGTTTCACTTTCTCTGTTCTTTAGTTTCTCAAGGTGGAAACTGAGGTAATTGGTTTGAAACCTTTTTTTTTTTCCTAATATAGGAATTTAGTCCTGTACATTTCTCTATTAGCACTACTTTAGCTATGTCCCCTAAATTTGCACATGTTGTGTTTTCATTTTCATTCAGTTCGAAATAGTCTTTTGGCTCGTTTCTTTGACCCATGGGTTATTTAGAAGTGTGGTATTTAGTTTGCAAATATCTGAGATCTTTCCAAATAATTTTCTGTTACTGATTTTTAATAGTTCCATTGTAGTCAGACAACATACATTGTATGATTTGAATGTTTTTAAATTTATTGAGATTTGTTTTATGGTCCACAATATGGTCTATCTTGATAAATGTTTTAGTTGCTGTGGAAGAATGTATATTGTGCTTTTTCTTTATATCAGGTCAAAATTTGTTGATAGTGTTGTTTAAGGTCTTTCATCTTTACAAATTTACTGTTCTAAGAGAACTTTTACAGTACTTTTTTGTGTTCATGATACAGTTATTATCACATAAATAACTTGCAATCCCCCCTCTCCCCAACCTATCACTTTCTGTTTATTTGCTTCATAATGCCTTTTGGAGAGCAAAAGCTGTCCATTTAAATGAAGTAATTTCTTGATTTTATTTCTATGGTAATGTTTTTGATATCATATTTTGAGCATTTTGTCTAACCTCAAAATTTTCTTCTGTGTTTTATTGTAGAGGTCTAATCATTTAATCTTTTCAGTTAAGTTATGAATCATATATAAAGTTAATTTCTGTATATGGTTTAATAATAAGGATATAAGTCCAATTTTTGCATATGGATATTATTTTGTCCAAGCACCATTTGGTGAAAGACTATCCTCCAATTGACTTGTCTTGGCACTGTTCTTGAAAATCAAATGACCATACATACTGTATAAGGTTTTATTTCTGGATTTGCTAATCTGTCCTTATACTCATACCAACTCTATTTATTACTTTAGCTTTAGAGTAGGTGAGGTTTTTTTTAGCTTTATTGATTTATAATTGACATATAACATGTAATTTTAAGGTATACAATGTGATGATTTGATACACATTTATATTGTTAAATAATGACAACAGTAAGGTTAGTTAGTACCTCCATCACATCACATACTAGTAATTACCTTTGTGTGTGTATGTGTGTGGTGATAAAAATTTGAGATGTATTCTCAGTAACTTTCAAGTGTGTAATACAGTATTGTTTTCTATACTCACCACACTATACATTAGATCCCCAGAGCTTATTAATGTTATAACTGGAAGTTTATACTCTTTGACCATTATTTCCTTACTAGGGGCCCAGTACACAAAAATTTGTGCACTCGGGGGTAGGAGGGGGGTCCCTCAGACTGGCCTATGCCATCTCACAGTCTGGGACCTCTCAGGGGACTGTCCACCTGCTGGCATGCCTGGCCAGCCTGGGTGAGGGGCTGATGGCTGTTTGCAGTCTGGCCACAGCTCACATTGACCCAAAGTCCCAGAGAGGCTGGCTGGAATCAGGTTTCTGGGATTTATTTATCTTCTATAATTGAAACGTTGTTGCCTTGAGTGGAAGCCACAGCCTGCCTAGGCAGGCAGCAAAGCCTCCTTTTGCTTCAGCTCTGTGGCTTCTGTAATTGAAACTTTGTTGCTTTGAGCCAGCTGAGGCAGGCAGTTTCCTCCAAACAGAATCTTACTGTTTGCTCTAGCTCCGTGGCTGCCAGCCGCCATCTTGGCTGGGTTAATTTTCATATAGCCACTATGATTGGCTGGTGGGTGTGGCTTGGCTGGTTGGCGTGGCTTAGGTGCCTTGGAGTGATGGTTGATTTGCATATTACTCTTTTATTAGATTAGATTTTCCCCAATACGCCCCCCTACTCCTACAAGCCTTTGGCAGCCACCATTATGCTCTCTCTTTCTTTGAATTTGACTATCCTAGATTTCCTATCTATTTAAGTAAGAACATACAGTCTTTTATAGTAAATTTTTAATATCAAGTAGTGTTAAGTCCTTCTCCTTTGTTTTTTTTCAGAATTGTTGTGATTATTATACTTCTTTTGCATTTCTATGTAAATTTTAGGATTAGCCTGTCAATTTTTAATCAAAAGCTTGTTGGGATTTTGGTAAGAATATAATGAATCTGTAGACCAGTTTGGAGAGAATTACCCTTTAAATAATATCAAGTCCTCCAATCTATGATTGCATCTTACTTTTTTGAGATATCCTTTAATTTTTCTAAGGAACTTTTTATGATTTTTAGTGTACAATTTTTCATTGATTTTATTTTTATGCTATTATTGTAAATGGAATTGAGTTTTTTTAAATTTCTGTTTTGTTATGTTTTTTAATATGTTTTTATTGATTTCAGAGAGGAAAGCAGAGTGAGAGATAGAAACATCAATGCTGAGAGAGAATTGTTGATTGGCTGCCTCCTGCAAACCCCACACAGGGGGATGGAGCCTTCAACTCTGGCATGTGCCCTGACCATGAATTGAATCGTAATCTCCTGGTTCATAGGTCGATGCTAGCTCTAAGTTTTGTGTTATTACTGTGCAGTGGGATGAAGAAATTCCCTTATAGCCTAATTCGTTGGTTATTTTTATAATGGCTTATTGCTTGATTTTATTTTTCCGTTTTGGTTGAGATGATAATACAGCTTTTTTTATTATTCTATTAATATAGTGCATTATATGAATTGATCTTTTAGATAATTAGGCCAATCTTATGTTTTGGGGAATATTTCACATGTTCATGGTATACACTGAATGGCCAGATTATTAGGACTACCTGACGTTTGTAGGCAAATTAGCTATAATTTCGCGCTAAAGTTGCTAGAGGGCCAGACCATTATAAATAGGGAAGCAGGTTGTTTACGACAACAGTAAAAGTGATTTTTTTCAGAAGATATGGGTAAACAATGTGATTTAACAGCCTTTGAACGTGGGATATATTTCAACATGAGTGGCCAGATTATTATGGCCACCTGATGTTTGTAGGCAAATTACCTGTACACTGCATCGTATGGGATATGGAAGCCGAAGACCTGCTTGAACACCTTTGCTCCAATTCGCACAGGAACACAAGAATTGGACAGTCGAGCATTGAATAAAAGTCATGTGGTCCGATGAATCACGTTTCCAGTTGCATCATGCAGATGGCAGAGTGAGAATTTGGTGGAAACAGCATGAAAGCATGTACCCCACATGCATAAGTACAACCCTTCAAACTGGTGGGGGCAGTGTTATGGTTTGGGGCATGTTTTCCTGGCATGATTTGGGCCCTTTAATTTGTGTGGAACAGCGTCTGAATAGCACAACATACCTAAGTATTGTTGCTGATCAAGTTCATCCTATTATGTTGATGGTGCATCCCAGTGCAGATGACATCTTCCAACAAGACAATGCGCCAGACCACAGTGCTTATATTGTGGAGGAGTGGCTTCAAGAACTGACGGAGACTTTACCTTGCTTAGGTGGCCCCCGCAATCACCAGATTTCAATCCAATTGAGCATTTGTGGGATGAAATTCAAAGAGCCATCAGGCATCTGGTTCCACAACCATCAAATCTCACAGAACTGGACAGTGCTATTCATCAGGCATGGTGTCAGATTTCTCGCATCACCTTTCAGCATCTCGTGGAGTCAATGCCAAGAAGAGTCGCCACAGTATTGAAGGCAAAAGGTGGCCCAACAAAGTACTGATGGGGTGGTCATAATAATCTGGTCACCCATGTTCAGATATCTGGTCACCCATGTTCAAAGGCTGTTAAATCGCGTTGTTTACCCATATCTTCTGAAAAAAATTACTTCTATCATGGTAAACAACCTGCTTCCCCATTTATAATGGTCTGGCCCTCTAGCAACTTAAGCGTGAAATTATAGCTAATTTGCCTACAAACCTCAGGTGGTCATAATTATCTGGCCACTCAGTGTATAATCCTTTTTATGTGCTACTAGGTTTTATTTGCTGGTATTTTATTATGGAATTTTGTATTTACTTCTATAATGGTAATACTTGGTTACTGACCTCATAGAATACACCAGTAAATGTTTCCTCCTCTATTTTCTGAAAGAGTTTATTAAAGATTGGTGATATTTCTTTTGTATTAATTTGATGGATTTCACTAGGGAAGAACTTAAAGCCTAGGTTTTTCTTCGTGTGAGGATTTTTAATTATTAATTAAATTTCTTATAGATCTATCCTAACTTTCTATTTCTTATTGATTTATTATGGTGATATATCTTTTAGGCAATATGTAATATGTTCATTTCAAGTATATTGCACATTTGATGGCATAATGTTGTTCATTATGTTTCCTTATAATTCTTTTCATTTCTATAGGATTGGCAGTGATGTCTCCTTTATTCATTTCAGATTCTGTAGTGTGTCTTCTCTCTTTTTTGTCTTAATCTAGTTTAAAGGTT
The DNA here is from genome assembly GCA_004026665.1 of Murina feae. Lineage (NCBI taxonomy): Eukaryota > Metazoa > Chordata > Mammalia > Chiroptera > Vespertilionidae > Murina > Murina feae. Next base: position 21,983 of record PVJC01015045.1, read on the forward strand.
TATCAGTTTTAGTTATTTTTTCAATGAATGGACTTTTTATATATTTAAGTCATTGACTGGTGCTTCATTCTTTACTATGTCTTCCTATCTGATTTCTTTTGTTCTAATTTACTCACCTTTTTCTTAGTTTCCTACATTACTTGTGATATTTTTTACTTACAAATTATTATTTTGTTTAACTTCTAAATATTTGGAGGTTTTCTAAATTAATGTTTAATAATTTTTATCTGAATTACATTGTGGTAAGGAAACATGCTCACAGAAATTATTTTGCAGTTGATGGGATATATTTTTTTCTGAGCCAAATGGATTTATCAGAAATAAAATTTCTGTACGTATAAAATAATATATTCTAGTGTTCTGTTATATCCTGTTGTGTTGACCTATTTGTCACAATGAAATGGCCCTTTCTAGTATAAATTTTTATCTTAAAGATTTCTTTGATAATAAACTAGCTCTTTTATAGTTTACTTTTTTCATCCTTTCACTTTCAATCTATTTGTGTCTTTTAATGTGAAATATGTCTCATATAGACAGTTTATAGTTGGATCTGGTGGTTTTATTCAGTCTTACAATATCTGTAATTTTCCTTATGGTTGCTTTAGAGATTAAGCATAAGTTATTAGAAACTATATACCATTAAAATGACTTGATTTGACAAAATCATAGCATCTTTGCTCTAATATAGCTATATTTTCTTCTTCTGTTGTGCTGTTATCATATATCTTCTATCTAATCTAATAAAAGAGTAATATTGAAATTGGCCATTTCTACGGGATGCTTAAGCCACGCCCACCAGCCAATCAGAGTAGCTGTATGCAAATTAACCCAGCCAAGATGAAGGCCGGCAGTCACGGAGCTAGAGTAAACAGCAGGCTTCTGTTGCACCAGGAGTAAACTGTCTGCCGGCCGGCTGGCTGGGCCTCTCTGTGCTCCAGGCAACATATTTGCAACATTGTTTCAATTATAGAAGCCACGGAGCTGAAGCAAACAGCAGGCTTTCGTTGTACCAGCGATGGAGGAAACTGCCTAGGCTGGCTGGGCGAGTCTACTAAGGCAACATTCTTTCAATTGTAGAAGCCATGGAGCTGAAGCAGACAGAAAGCTTCGTTACCTGCCTAGGCCTCGGCTTAAAGGAACAGTGTATCAATTATAGAAGATAAACCCCAGACCTGCTTCCAGCCAGCCTTGCTCGGACGTTGGATCAATGGGAGCTGTGGGCAGCCTGAAAGTCTGAAAACAGCCGTCAGGCCTGCACCCAGGCTGGCCACACCCCAATGGGGTGAGGGATCCCACTGGGAGGCTTGGCCAGCCTGCAAACAGCCATTAGTCCCTCACCCAGGCTGACCAGGCACACCAGCAGGTGGACATCCCCACAGGGGTCCCAGACTGCAAAAGAGCACAGGCCAGGCTGAGGGACCTCCCGAGTGCGCAAATTTTTGTGCACTGGGCCCCTAGTATACATACACAAGCCTACGTGACCAGTCAGCTGTTGGACTGGCCGTCTGGTAGCTATTATCACACTGACCACCAGGGAGCAGACACTCATCATAGGAGCTGCCAAGCTGTGGTGACTTGGCAACTGTTGTTTTCTGGTGATGCACCTGAAACCAGAGAGGAGGGAGCCCGACGCCAGGGTGTGTCACCTGAGAACCACCCTCTTGCAAGCCAGGACCCCTCGGAGGGGGTCAGAGAGTTCCTTAGCGCTGCTGAGGAGGCAGGAGTGGCTCCCGCCACCACTGCTGTGCTGGCACCCGCTAGCCTGGCTTGTGGCTGAGCAGAGCTCCCACTGTAGGAGTGCATTGAGCACCAGAGGGCAGCTCCTGCATTGAGCGTCTGCCCCATGGTGATCACTGTATGTCATAGTGACCAGTCATTCCCAATCATTCTGCTGTTAGGGTCAATTTGCATATTATCCTTTTATTATATAGGATAGAGGCCTGGTGCACAGGTGGGGTCCGGCTGGTTTGCCCTGAAAGGTGTCCCGTATCAGAGTGGGAGTCCTGCTGGGGTGGCTGGCCAGCCTGGGAGAGGGGCTGAGGGCCGTTTTTAGGCTGGCCACACCCCCTTCAGGGTGAGGGTCCCCACTGAGGTGCCTGGCCAGCCTGGGTGAGAGGCTGATGGCTATTTGCAGCTGGTCAAGCCCCACAGTGGGGATCCTCACTCCATGGGGGTGTGGCCAGAATGGGTGAGGGGCTGAGGGCTGTTTTCAGGCTGGCCACACTCCCTTCAGGGTGGTAGTCCCTGCTGGGATTTATTTATCTTCTATAATTGAAACTTGGTAGCCTTGAGTGGAGCCCAGGTCTGCCCAGTGCAGGCGGGAAGCTTGACTTTCTCCATCTCCGGGGGTAACCCAGGCCTCCTGCTCACTCCAGCTCTGTGGCCGCCATTATCTTAGTTGAGTTATTTGCATACTCACTCCTGACTGGTTGGTGGGCGTGGCTTAAGCATAGCAGAGAGACAGTTAATTTGCATGTTTCTCTTTTATTATATAGGATGGATAATGCAACAAAAATGAAATGAAAAATATTTCATTTTATAAATACATTAAATTTCAAGTGCATTTTAAATAACTCAGATCATTCTGAAATAATGAAATGAAATATATGAATTTAATTAGCAAATAGGAGAATTTCCAGTTTTTATGTCTGCACTTAAATATTACTATCTCTCAGAAGCCTTTTTTGACCACTTTTGCTCCCCTCCATCATTTTACATGCTTGTTTGTTCCTTGTACTGCTCAGTACTAACATTTAACACTCTCTTAAAATAACACTTATTTTAATGGTTTCTACTTAAGTTATAATTTCTATTCTTAAGTTCTTGTTACAGTCTAATAAAGGATACAGTATGACTTTCCAGTAACTCCTTCAGCTGTTTATTTCTCCCCTATGCTATTTCCAAAAGCAAAAGTTCTCTATAATTGTCGTATTTGGAAAATGTAATTTCTTTAGCCAAATATTAGTGACAAAATTTGTTGAGGCATGAGTTCATTTTAGATAATGCTACAATTTAGATAGTAAACCTTCTTGAAACTGGTAATTATTTTTCACTCTTGAACTCTCATGTGATTCCTTGTATGTGAGAGATAATTGTAAGTGTCAAAACAGCCCTATTAGCCAAGAGTTATTCTCTGAAATTTATATTGTCATTTGAATTTAGTCAGCTTTCTTACTAGAAAAACACCTGTGAAGGGTACTACAAGAAATATTTAATTAAAATTCATTAAATTTAAATTTCTTTTGTTGTAAGCAGGAAATATACAAATTCCATTTTCCAAGAAAGTAATGCAAAACTAAAGCTTAAGTCCAGTTATTAAAGGTTCATGCCTCCTAAAAAAAACAAACAACAAAACACATATTAACTCTGAGGATCAATAAATTAGATACTTTTTCATATAAATGAATATTATCATTCTTTTATGCTGTAAAATAGCGTGAACAACAAAGTATTTTGCCCTAGAATTACTCTTTTCTAGTTTGTATTTATTTCTTTGAATTTTTAAGTAAAGGGTATCCTGACTTCATTTTTAATTATTAATTTCAAGTCTTCAATACCAGAATGCTATGAAAATTAGTCTGTGTTATAATTGTCTTAAACCTTCCATCGTGTCTTACTTTTTTGCTCCCTACTTTAATCTTTGCTTTGGAAACTTTGATATCTGCAGCTAAACGTTACCTTTCTAAATTGAGTGAGACCATTGGAAATGAAGATTAAGTTGTTAAAAATAAATTTTATATGAAAACCAAGGATTGGAAGACTTACCTGCATGAGAAAAGTATCTGTACGATCAAAAGTTATATTGTAATTAAGTCAGGGAATATTTAGAAATACACTGCAGTTTTACTTATACTTCATCTACTCAAAAAGAATGTTAGTTCATAAATCAAGAAAGCTGTTAAAATGTTGATGGTGCATACAGAAAGCCGTGTTCCAAGGCTCTTTAGAAGTCTAGTCAGCAAGATTAAAAGGTATTAAAAATTAGAGATGGTTATTAAAAAGATTATGAAAAAGATTTTCCTTCTGAAATAAAGCTAAACCTTTATTTTCTCTAGCCTTAGGAATTAGCAACCCATAATCTCAATATCATTGGTAATGGTGATGCCAATAGTTAATGAATGAGCTGTGTGTATGTGAAGCTACCATGCTTAGTCATCACTGTAGTTTTAATTAGTGTACCATACATATTCATCTGGTCCTCAGACTGAGCTTCTAAAATTGTGTGATGAAAAAGGTAGCCTAGTTTTTTGTGTCTCGATTTTTTGTTGTTGTTTGTTTTAGGATTAATTTTTTAAAGGTAATAGAGTACAGAAGAGAATAAGTCCACTGGATCTCTGAGTGATGACTACTTAATAGGAATGAGAAAGCTAGTAAAACATTGTGATTTGGGTGTTTAGAGATTGTGTTTTGTTTTTTGGAGGGGGGTTGTTTTATTTTGGGGGCTGGCTGTTATTTTTTTGTTTTGTTTTTATTTGGATAGCGAGTAGAAGACAAAGTGCATGAATTTGCACTTTACAAAGATGGAAATTTATATTAAATAGTAGAATGATACCAAGTGACAGGCAAGGATATGTGAAGCATTGATTTATGGAGAAATTGGTTAATACTAATAAAACTGAAAATGTGTATTCTTTCTCACCTCGTAATTTCACTTCTCAGGTACTATAAAAACAGTGCCTTGCAGACTTAGTTGACCATGTCCTACATCCTATACACAGTCTTCCATGAAAAAAAACTTAATGCCTTGCCACATGTGAATTGTTTTAATGTTTTCTATCCTAAGTACTTTTGTATTTTTGTTACCACTCAGTTTATTTCATAACGTGCCCATAGGTAGTGATGCACTGCTTGAGAAACACTATCCTAGAGAAACTCACACATGTGCACAGGAGACTAAGAATGTTCATGGCATTCATTGTTAATAAAGCAAAAACTTAGAAACAACCTAGATGTCTGTCAGTGAGAGAATCTAATCTAATAAAAGAGTAATATGCAAATTGACCGTCACTCCAAGACACCTAAGCCATGCCCACCAGCCAAGTCATGCCCATCAGCCAATCAGAGTGACTATATGCAAATTGTCCCAGCCTAGATGGTGGCCAGTAGCCACAGAGCTGGAACAAGCAGAAAGCTTGCTCCGGCAATGCAGGAAGCTAAGATTTCTGTCTGCCTAGGCCAGCTGTGGCAAAAAAGTTTCCACAACAAAGTTTCAATTATAGAAGATAAATAAATTCCAGAGACCTGTTTCCAGCCTTGGGCTCAAGGAAGTGCTGGGAGCTTGGGTTGTCAGGGGCAACCCGACCTGGACTCCGGTTAAAGCAATGAAGTTTCAACGTTAGAAGTTAAATAAATTCCAGCCAGCCTCACTGCAAACAGCCATCAGCCACTCACCAGGCTGGCCCGATACCCCAGAGGGGGACACCCACCTTGAAGGCGCTGTGGTCAGCCTCCAAACAACCATCAGCCACTCACCCAGGCTAGCCAGGCACCTCAGCAGAAACCCCACCCTGATCCGAGACACCCTTCAGGACAAACCAGGCAGCCCCCACCCATGCACCAGGCCTCTATCCTATATAACAAAAGGGTAATATGCAAATTGACCCTAACAGCAGAACCACTGGGAATGACTGGTCACTATGACACACACTGACCACCAGGGGACAGATGATCAATGCAGGGGCTGCCCCCTGGTGGTCAGTGCGCTCCCACAGGGGGAGCTCTGCTCAGCCATAAAAGCCAGGCTGCCAGCTTCCAGCACAGCAGAGGTGGCGGGAGCCTCTCCCACCTCCTCAGCAGAGCTAAGGATGTCTGACTGCAGCTTAGGCGTGCTTCCCACTGGCAAGTGGACATCCCCTGAGGACCCCCCCGGGCTGCCAGAGGGATGTCTGGCTGCCAACTTAGGCCCGATCCCCCAGGGAGCAGGCCTAAGCCACCAGGTGGACATCTCCTGAGGGGTCCCAGATTGCTAGAGGTCACAGGTCGGGCTGAGGGACCCCCACCCCCGAGTGCACAAATTTTTGTGCACCGGGCCCCTAGTGTATAAATAATTTGTAAAATATTTGTAGAAAGGACCACTAAACGTCAGTTAAAATTAATACATTGGAACTGAAGCTATGTGAATTAGCATGTATAAGTGTCAAAACATAGTTTGGCCCTGATTGGGTGTCTTTGTTGGTTAGAGCATTGTCCCATACACCAAAAGGCTGCAGGTTCAATTCTCAGTCAGGACACATACCTAAGTTATGGATTTGATCCCTGTTTGGGAGGCAACTAATCAATGTTTCTCTTTTTCTGCCTTCCTCTAAAATATATCCTCAGGTGAGGATTAAAAAGAAAAAAAGAACTGTCCAATTTGTGAAAAAGCAAATTGGAGAAGGTATCTATAGGATATTAATTATGTAAAGTTCCAAATACATAAAACAATACATATAAAATTAAAGCATGAAGAGACAAATGGGAATGATAGTCATTGAATCAAGAATAGTCGTTTATTCTTGGGGAAGGAATTGATCAGTAAGAGGTATAAAGTAAGCATTGAACTAAGTTAAGAACTAAAATATTACAGTTGAAATATTTTTATTATATTGCCTCTATAACTTTTATATCTGAAATTTTTCATATTTAGAAAATAAGAAATGTCCTTGAGCCATTTATGTTCAGTATTATCATGGTTTAGGAACATCATTTTGCAATTGTAGTAAATCTGCTTTTTTAACACTATTGTCTATATAATAAAAGGGTAATATGCAAATTGTCCCTTTGACCTGGGGCAGGGCAGGCCCACCAACTGCTCATGGCCCCTCCCCCGTCTAGCTCCACCCCCAATTGTCCCACCTACCCTGATCAGAGGCGGTGTCAGCTGGCCAACCTCTCACTGTCCCTCCCTGTGGCCGGCCTGCCCGATAGGCCCTGATTAGGGCAGGCCCACTGGACCCTACCGGTGCACAGTGCACCGGGCCTCTAGTTGTCTATAAATGACTAGGTTGATAGCACTTAAAAAATTATAATAGTAAAACAGTTATGGAAGATTTAGTAGGTGCCAGGCACAGTTCTAAATGTTACTTTTATTAGTGATTTAATTCTCACAATAACTCTGTGAGCTCCAAGTACAGTTATTATCCCTATTTTACAGATGATGAAATCTAAGAAAGAGGATGTAACTTACCTAAAGCCACACAGCTAGTAAATAGCAGAGCCAGGATTTGAACTCAGGATGTCTTGCTCCAGAGCCTGTACCGTTAGCCTCTATGCTATAGAATCTCTCCATGAAGAAAAGGTATTAACAACAACAACAAATGCAGGAAAACTAAAGATTGTGATTGGTAGTGTAGCTTTGGAAGAGAAAGTTTCTCACATTTTTATTTTACTTTTACTTGAAAGTAACTGAGGTTAATTAGAGCAGAGAATGAAATATTAGAATGCCAATACTCATTTTGTCACAAAAACAGCAACTAAGAAAAGCTCCTTAGTTAATACTAAAATTTCAGCTAAATTATTGCCAAATTAATTAATTTAAAGGTGGTTGCTTTATATTAATTGGATAATTTAAAATTATCTTAAATTTACTTTGATGATCAATCTACAGAAGAAAGTTGGGATTCACTTTATTGTATTTAGTATGATTTTTTTTTTTTTGTTAGACAGAAGCTAATAACCTGTTGAATGATTAGGTAAATATAATATTGTTTTTTCTCATGATTCACAGATTTGAGAGTAGGAAAATTTCAGGATACTATATTGGATGCTTATAGTGAGGTGAAGCCATCTGGGCATGGAGCCTAGAAACCTGACTTTTGGGGTTGGTTCCATCACCACTTCAGAGTGTAGTCACCAAGGTTGTTTCCATTGTGACTAAATGTAAATTCTGTCCTGTGCAATTACATTAAGGTTTTGGGTTTTGCAAAATATACATTTTCAAATATTTGCTTTTGCAATTTTGCCTAATAGATATATTAGTTTATGTCTTTGTCATAAAAATCACTTTCATTTAATTTATTACATGTATGCCAGTTTAGAAAGATTCACAGCTATTTATAGTAATAATTTTTGAGTTCTACATTATTCTATATTTGGATGTTGGTACTCTGATTTCCTCAGAAGATTTTAACATGTTTGTTGACTTCATAATAGTTATGAGGCTTTCAGAAAACTCCAAATGCCTGGTTCAATGGATATATGAACTGAAATAAGATGATTTCTGGAAGCATTATTTTTAGTTTGGTATTGGTAGTTTTTATTCTACAGGAGCCATATTAAAGAATAGAAGATACTCAAGTTGGAGGCCTGCAGATGTTAAATACAGTATTATGAATGTTAATATTTATTGCTTGCTAAAAATGAGTATGGAGTATGTTCTGACTTTTCATATTATTCAGGTTTTTGTTTCTTTTTTCCTTCTCTAGTGATGCTATTGCTGAGATTAGAGCCATTTGTATTGAAGAAATTGGAGTATGGATGAAAATGTATAGTGATGCTTTCCTAAATGACAGTTACCTAAAATATGTTGGTTGGACTCTTCATGACAGGGTAAGTTACTCTGTTCCAGGCTTTGATAGAAGCTATGCTTGTCTTATTACTAGACAATATTTATAATAGTGTGGAAATCTAAGGTGATACAGCAAAATAACTATTCACTTTATGGCTATGATAAAATTTGAGACATCAGCCCATGTATGAAAACCCTTCTTACTTAGTTGTAATGCTGTCTAAATCCAAAATTGAGCCCAGCCAGCGTGGCTCAGTTGTTGACTATCAATCTATGAAGCAGGAGGTCATGCCCAGGTTGCAAGGGGTTGCATGCTTAATTCCCGGTGTGGGGCTTGCAGGAGGCATCCGATCAGTGTTTTTCTCTCATCATTGATGTTTCTAACTCTCTCTTGCCCTTCCTCTCTGAAATCAATAAATATGTGTATGTTTTTAATTTGACCATCTGTTATATATAAAATTTTAAGAGAATATATTCTCTTTTTCTAATTATAATCTTTTTCTAATTTGGGATCAAAAGAAATTCCTTGTTTTCCTTAAAATATAAGAACTAAATAAGCTTTCTGGTTTTAAATTTTTTAGGCTCATGTCACAGTAGAGTGTCTTCTCAGAGTTGAATAGATTAAACTATAAGGAAAAGTATATATATGGTTGTTTTTTTAATCCTTACCTGAGCAGATGTGTTTTACTGATTTTTAGGGGGGAAGGAAGAGAAAGGGAGGTAGACATTGATGTAAGAGAAAAAAATCGATAGGTTGCCTCCCGTGTGTGCCTCCACAACCTAGGTATATGCCCTGACAGGGAATCGAACCTGCAACCTTTTAGGTCAATAGGGTCGACAATGTTCCAACCAACTGAGCCACATCAGCCAGGGCAAGAGAAAGTTCATTTAGAAAGTCACAGAGGTACAAGAAATGGGTAGTAAAAGAAATGGGCTCAGGAAACAAGTTACAGAGACAAAAGAAGAGCCCTTGGAGCTTAGGTGAGAGAAAGATAAAGGTAAAACACCTGGGGGGAGGGGGAAAAGGGGGGTAAAAGAGGGAATTGGGGAGGCTTTGGTGTTCTCCCTGGAGGGAGAGCCTTACTTGATCCTCTGTCTTGAGGTTATTTATCTGGAGGTCTTAGGGAAGGATCCCAATAGAATATTCATCAGCTTTCCAGGTGTTTCCTTTCAGGGTGATGGTCTCTACTGATTGGTCAGCGCCAGGGCAGGGGGTTATTAGTCTATGCATCTGGTCCTGATGTCAGCTATTGTGTCACTTGTCAGCTCCTTTTCTGGGTCTTGAGCTGAAACACAACTGCTGCTTAAATGTTATCCCTAGGGATGGGTTAATGCTGAAGGGAGTGAGCGTGCAAGGGTTTAAATGAGATTCACATGAGGGCACTCTGGCCCTTGTTTCTCCTCCAGTGGGGTCTACTGTGTGAATAGCCACATGCCAGGGGAGGAAAGGTCGGGGCAGTGTCCCCACCTCTTGACTAACAATATGAAAGGTCACATGGTCTAAACTGCATCACCAGCAATATTCTAGAGGAAGAAAGGTTACCCTGGGGGTGAGGTCCTTGTTTTCACAGTTTTGCCTGTTGCTAGGCACCTAGGGCTTTCCACTCTGGTGACCTTCTATACCTGGCCTATCTGCTCATGTGTGTCTAACTGCCTACTAAGTTATATTCCACTAGAGGCTCGGTGCACGAAATTTGTGCATGGGGGAGGGGGGTGTCCCTCATGCAATCCAGGACCTCTCGGGTAGGGTCCCTAGGCCTGGCCGGCAATCAGGGCCTATCAGGGCTTTCCTTCCCCTGGCTGCTGGCAGCTGGCCCCGCCCCCACTGTTGCCGCTGCTTGCCATCTGTGCAGCACTGCCCCCCTTCCCCTGCCACTGGTCGCCTCCCTCTGCAGGTGACAGGCATGGGGTGCGATCGCTTGGTTGGCCTGCCCCCCCCCCCCGTGGGCCGATCGCTGGCTGGCCCCACACACCCACCACAGCATCGCTGGCCAGTGGCCTGGGCCTCCTTCTGTGGGTGATTGATCGCTGGACCACCAGATCAATCGCCCTGCAGAGGGAGGCCCCGCCCACCCACTTGCAGCACTTGCTGCTGGCCTGGTAGCCCAGGCCTCCCTCTTTGGGACGAGCTCCACAATCGATTGCCCAGCAGAGGGAGGCCATACCCACCTGGCAAGGGCTTTGTGATCAGTCACTGCTCAGAGGGTGACCTGGGTCTCCCTCTTTGGGATGATCGATCACAGGGTGATGGCAGGGCCCCCCCAACCAAACGCATCGCACCAGCCTTGACTGGCCTGGCACCAGTGCATGTCATAGCATGGTTGTCCAGACAGTCATTCTGCTGTTTGGTTGTTCAGTCAATTTGCATATTACACTTTTATTATTATACCTTTTTTGAATCATTAAAAGTTATCACAGCTATTGTAAGACATTTTATTTTTAATGCAATTATATTCTTAGATTTTAAAGGTAAATTTGGTCTATCTTACTATTATCAACTTGTTGAGGATTTAAACAACAACAACAAAAATAACAACAACAAACATTTATTTTCTGACAGTGTTGATTAGGAATGTGGGCACAGCTTAGTTGTGTGACCCTGGCTCGAGGTTTGTGACAAGTCTGTAGTCAAGATGTTGGCCAGTGTTGCAGTCATTTTCAAGCTTGAAAGGGTCAGATTCTGCCTCAGGTCCTTGCTGGCTGTTGGCAAACTTCCTTTCCTTGTCAATCAGGTCTCTCCATAAGACAACTTAACACTGACAGCTATCTTCCCCCGAGTCAGTGAGGGACTTCAACAGTTTCCATTTCACTCAGCCACAGTCCCCACTGGTTTTTACAGCCCCAAGTTTTCTCTTCCCAGCTCTGGAGCCCTGGCCTGGTGTGAGGCTGGGACCCCCTGCTTCTCCCAGGAGGCCTTGGAGATAACCCACCCAATTATAAAACACCCGGTTCAAAATATACCACCACCAGTCTCAATGGGTTTTCTTCTTTACTTCTGTAGTTGTAGGACTTTTCAGTCAGCCAGATTTCAGGCTGTTCTGAATGATGGTTGTTCTGTATTTTACTTGTACTTCTTATGTCATTGTGGAAGGCAGTGAGTACTGCCATTTAACTACGCACCATCTTGGTTCTCCCCAATGATTTATTTTTTAAATAGCATGTGGTAAGTATTATCAAAGATATTTAGGAAACCACACAATTAGATAAATTATAATAAAAGGTCCCAAGGAAGTTTTGCAGGCCATTTTTGTTGTAAGAGAGTTCAGTATATGAAGATCCTAACAAATTGATTGCTCAGCTTCAAAATTGCTAATTTTTAATGGATTTTCAAAAGGGTTCTTCTCCCCTACCTCATTTGAAGGAAAATTTTGTTAGCACATAGTGAATTTTTTCCTGAATATTATCTTTTCTAGCAATTGCTTTTCACTTCACTACTAAAGTCTAAGCTTGATTCTATGTTTTCTTTGTCTAAAGTTTTGTATTTTATTTCCCACCACTATCATACCAGTTTTCCTTCTCCTTCACCTCCCTTATAGAGTATCCTACTGAATTTAAATAACAATCACCAGTTTTAACAGAATTTATGTGTGACCACAAATTCTGGGAATAATATTGATTTGATATGATTTATTAAAAGACAAAAAACTATCATTTTAAAATCAGTAAACTGCATTTGTTTATAGTAATCCTCTGTCCAGATAAAGGAAAAGGTGGGTTTCTCTTGTATGGTGTTGATAAAATCATGTAAGGAGCACTGTTTTTAGTAGAATGACTTTATAACCTCCTCCTATAATTTCCAATTACATTATTTAGACTTGGCGTTAGTATTAAATAATGCCTTTTAAACTTTCCTTTTTAGCATTCCCACTTTAATCTCCTTGTATGTTTTTGGTTTTTTTCTGTGAGTAGTACAGTCATTTGCTTCTCTACTTTTAGTATGGTTGAAACTGCTCATTCTGTATAATATGGCTTCTGCATCCAGACTCATCCTGTGCCTTTTCAAATGAGCTAATAAATAAAACTTGTCCCCCTTTTTTTTGTCCTTTTTTAAAAATATGTTTTTGTGGGGTTTCTTTAGAGATGAAGGGAGAGAGAGAAATTTCTATTGGCTGCCTCCTTCATACCCTGTACTGAGGATCCAGCCAGAAACCCCAACATGTGCCTTGACCAGCATGTGTGCTGACTTGGAATCTAACTGGAGGCCTCTCAGTCCATAGGATAATGCTCAAACAACTGAGACACACTGGCCAAGGTTTAATTTTTTATTTATTTAGTCTTTATTTTAGAAAGAAAAAGAGAAAAGGGGAGAGGAAGAAATACCAATTTATTATTCCATTTATTTATGCATTCATTAGTTCTTTATTATATGTGCCCTGAACAGGGGTTGAATCTGCAGTGTTGGCATATGGCGATGACACTCTAACAATCTGAGCTACCTAGAAGGGACTGTCTTTTTTTTTAAGATTACATTTTAAATATCAGTTGCATTTTTTCCAGTTTTATTGAGATAAAATTGACATATAATATTTATTAGTTTTAAGTGTACATGTAATAGTTTGATATCCCTTCTGTCTTGAGTTTAGAATTTTTGAGGTTATAACCCATCCTACCATCTAAATAAGACAAACTTCTTTTAAATATTGCCATTTAATATAAGTTTTATAGTATATGTTTTAGTCATTGGAGAGACACTGTCTAACAAGTAAAGGAGTTATTAGAGATTATCTTTCTGTTGACCAAAATTTACTTCTAAATTTATACCCAATTGTTTTAGTTCTGTCACTATTTCATCTGACATGGTATAAATCTAACTTATATACAGCTAAAGTAATCTCTGTGTTCTGGACTAAATGTCTTTTTTTTTTTAATTTATCTTTATTGTTCAGATTATTACAATTGTTCCTCTTTTTTCCCCCATACCTCCCCTCCTCCCATTTCCCACCCCAACTTCTGTCCTTGCCCCCCCCCACTGTCCTCATCCATAGGTGTACAATTATTGTCCATTCTCTTCATGCACCCCCAACACCCTTAACCCCCGAAAATTGTCCATCCACTCCATTCTATGCCTCTGATTCTATTCTATTCACCAGTTTATTCTGTTCATCAGATTTTTTATTCACTTGATTCTTAGATTCACTCGTTGATATATATTTGTTGTT
>PVJC01015046.1:0-35527 GCA_004026665.1 Murina feae
TTATGTTTCTTCATCAGACATGGATTTAATCTGACAATTATACTATGTGAATGGTTGTGCTCTTTTGTTTATTAACAACCATTAATGATCAATGCAAATACACACTTTTTATTTTTTTGACTTTTAATTTCTTTATTGATTAAGGTATCACATATGTGTCCTTCTCCCCCCATTACCCTCCCCACTCATGACCTCACCCCCTGTTGTCGTTGTCCATTGGATAGGCTTATATGCAAGCATACAAATGCTTTTATTGATCTCTCCCCCTTATGCCCACCCTCCCCTACCTTCCCTCTGAGGTTTGATGTTCTGATCTGTTTTTGTTTATGTTTATGTTGTTTATTATATTCCATAAATGAATGAGATCATGTGATAGTTATCTTTCTCTGACTGGCTTATTTCACTTAGCATAAAATATACACTTTTGAAATTTGATTTCAGAGAGAGGGAAGGAGAGGTAGAAAAGGATAGGAACATCAATGATGAGAGAGAATCATTGATCAGCTGCCTCCTGCACACCCATTGCTGAGGATCCAACTCACAACCATGGGCATGTGCCCTGACTGGGTATTGGATCATGTCCTTTTGGTTTTTGAGTCCACACTCAGCCACTGAGCCAGACAGGTCAGAAAAATATCTGCATTTTGTTCGAGATTGCAAAAGGTGGGATTATACTTCAAACATTCCTACTTTGTTTATTAACTGGGATATTTAAATTTTTTTTATCTCTTCAATTATATGGTTATCCAAATATTTCTCAACCGAGGTAATATTGATAATTTTAGACTGGGTAGTTAATTGTTCTGAAAGGTTGTTCTGTGCACTGTAGGATGTTTAGAACCATTTTGGCCCCTTTCTTGATGGCTATAGCATCCTTTCTTCAGCAATGAGGACTACAAATGTCCCCAGACATTGCCAAATTAGCCGTGGGAACAAAATCACTCCCAGCTGAGAACCACAGGATTCTCCTAAGGTTCATTCAGAATATATACTTGATTCCTTTTTAATTCCTTTTAAATCAGTTTAGTTAGTTTTCAAGCTTTCATTAGAAGAGATAGATGAACATTTTTCTACTATCACTATGATTTAAAATGTATTTATGTCTTTCAAGTCAATGTATTTATTATTCTGATTTGTGGTACTTTTTTTGGGACTGTTTGATCTTCTTCAAGTTGTTTTCTAAATTCATTTGATGCATTTATTGGCCTTGCTTTCTGCTATAACAAATTTATCTAAACTAATTTTGTAGATTTCCTGACCAGGCCTTTTTTTTTGAGAAAATATAATTTACAGAGTGTCATGGATATTTGAGGTGCTCATTAGGTGTTAGACCTATCAGTGGACAAAAATAAAACACTTATACATACCCTTACACATGTATTTATATTTGTGTCTGTGTCTGCATAGTTGGATACATACTTCCGTTCAAATGCAGGGCTGTAAGAGTTTTAGTTAATCTTTTAACGTTACACCGCATCCCTTTTCTACAAACCCTAGTTAGTAATGGAATCAACATAGTCACGCATTTACATTATACCTGTAGTAGGCAAACCCTAATGCTGTCTTTAAATCTCCACTTCCTTGTAGTCATTCCCTAGAATCATCCTATTGTCCTGAAGGTAGTGACTCACCTCTAATGAGTAAAATTCAGCAAAGATGATGGGATGTCACTTTCCAAATTAGGTTACAAAGAAGATGACTTTTGTCTTGCTGGCTGTCTTTGGTTCTCTGGCTGGTTTGCTCTGAGGAAATCCATCTGTTCTGTAGTGAGCTGCTCTGTGGTGAGACCCAGGTCGCAAGACATTGAGAAAAACCTCTCACCACCAGCCATAGAGGAACAGAGGCCCTTAGTCCAACAAGCCCGGAGAAACCGGATCCTGTCAACAACCCTGTGAGTGAGCTCAGGGACACATCCTTTCACAGTTGATCCTTGAATCGATCCCTATGTCTGTAGCCGCAGCCGACATCTTGATTGCAGCCTTTTGAGAGACATGCAATACAGGCATCCAGATAAGTTGCCCTACACTCTTGCCTTGAACAATTTAAATATTTAAAATATACTTTTAAAAGTTTAAAAACTTTGATCATTTATTTTTGTTCATGATACATAAATTACTGTGATTATACCACTAACTCAATATCAATACTAAATTAGGCTCGTTATTATCTTTTGATTTTTATTATTATAAATTTAATTTTGTTTCATAATCATGAAAGGACATAGTTCTAAGGTAAAATTCACAACCAAGGAATATTCAGAAAATTTTATTTTTCAGTTTTATTTCCTCCATCCTACTAGTATTGTTTATCTAACCACCTCATGATTAATACTTTTTCCAAAAAATATCAAATAATTACATATATTTTCATTCTCTGTTACTGATACCAGGTAATGGTAGCATATTACAGGGTGGGGCAAAGGTAGAGTTACAGATGTGAATATGCAAAACAGAGTTTATTCTTGTATTATTATTTGTTAATGATTGTATTATTATCCATACAACTATAAACCTACTTTTACCCCATCCTGTATATACATTGTTCTTCTCCTGGCTTTTACTCATTTGTCAATATATCCCAGTTTAGGACTTTTTAACCTCCTCATTATTGGCATTTGGGGCTGAATAATTCTTTGTTATGAGGGGGCCATCCTGTACTGCAGGATGCTTAGCAGTACCCCTCCCCACTTCCCAGTAGATGACAGTAGCACCTTCCCACCATGTTGTGACAACAAATCATGTTTTCAAATATTGCTAAAGATCCCCTGGAGAATAATATCAAGCCCTTTCGAGAACCACCGTCTTAGAAGTCAAATATACTACATTTTTTTTAACAGCTGCACAATACTCATTTGTGTGCATATTCAATCTATATGCACTCCTTATTTTTATTTTCACTGGTCGCTTGTTGATAAACAGTTTGGTCTTTTCATATCTGTTGCCCATTTACTATTTTTTATTTTTAAATTTATTTTATTTCATTCTCATTTTCATTTAGGAGATCTTTTTATAAAAACAATTGTTCTTTTTTTAAAAAAAAATTTTTATTGATTTCAGAGAGGAAGGGAGGATAGAAACATCAATGATGAGAGTGAATCATCGACTGGCTGCCTAATGTCGCCCCCTATTGGGGATCAATCCCACAACCCAGGCATGTGCCCTTTCCCAGAATCAAACCCAGGACCCTTCAGTCAACAGGCTAATGCTCTATCCACTGACCAAGGCCAGCTAGGGCATTTAGGAGATCTTTACATATTTGTTCTAATAGCCATTTAGACATAGAGTATGTAGACAATAATTTCACAGTTATCCATATTTTTTTTTACTTGTTTACAATATAAATTTTTAAAATTCTTTAAAAAATTTTTGTTCAAATTCTTTCATTGCATTTGGATTTTGAGTAATGGTTAGAAATTCTCTAAAGGCCCCCAAATAGAGAGGAATTTGGCCAAACTTTTCCCTAGCAATTGTGTAGTTTCTGAATCATTTTGTATTTATTCTGATGTATATAGTAACAGGAATAATTTTAGTATTATATTTTTCCATGTGTTGTTATCCCAACAATGCTAATTTTAAAAGTTCATCTTCACTGGTTTGAGATGATACTTTTATATTATAGTTCCAAATATATCAAGTATGTATGAATTTTTAATTTTGTTTTAAAAACACATTTAGTGAAGTATAATTTACATGTCTTGAAATTTACTTGTTTTAAGAGTAAAATTAAATGATGTAGTAAATGCCTGAGTTATTCAACCATCACTAAAATAGAATCGCTCTAAAAATATCTCTTATTCCCATTTGCCATCACACTTTTTTCCATCTCCAGCTCTAGGAAACCACTGTTCAACTTTTGTCTTCATAGATTTGCCAATTATGGAAATTTTATATGAATGGACTCACAGAATATATGCTATTTTGTGGCTGATTTTCTTTCATTAGCATAATATTTTCAAGCTGCATTAATTTTGTAGGATTAGCAATACTTCATTCCTTTTTACTGTTAAATAATAGCCATTATATGGACATAACATATATGTATATATTTTTAATATATTTTTATTGATTTCAGAGAGGAAGGGAGAGGGAGATAGAAACATCAATGATGAGAGTGAATCATGGATCAGCTGCCAACTGCACGCTCCCCTACTGGGGATTGAACCCACAATCCAGGCATATACCCTGGGCCAGAATCGAACCCAGAACTCTTCAGTTCATAGACCAACGCTCTGTCCACTGAGCTAAACCAGCTAGAGCAGGACATACTATATTTTTATCCACTTATTGATTTATGAACATTTGGATTGTTTCTACTCTTTGGCTACTGTGAATAATGCTGCTATGAACAGTCACATGTATTGCAGTGGATATAAAACATATTTTATTTCTCTTGGAAATATATTTAGGAGTAGAATTGATGCATCATATGATAAATTTAATGTTTAACTTAAAAAGAAAAACACAACAACTTCCAAACTGTTTTCATGGAACGTTTATTCTTTAATTTTGGTCTGTCCGTGTGTATAAACCACACTAATTTAATTACAGAAAATATAGTATATTTTAATGTATGAAAAGCTAGACCCCATTCAATAGGCATTTCCTATCTACTCTTGTTTTTTGTAATTTCACTTTTGAAAGATGATAATTTAATTAAGATTACATTAAATCTATGAAGTGGGGGAGGGCATTGCTTTTTATGATACTAACTTTTCATGTACAAGAATGAGCAACATCTTTCCATTAGTACCAAGTCTTGGCCTCGGCTTGTACCAAGTCTAGTTTTGTGTCTCTCAGAAGTATAGATTTTAGGCTTTTCTTTTTGAGTCTACTTGAGTCTCTTCTGTTTTGTCACATAATCTCCTTCATTACATCTTGTAGTTTTCCCTTCCATTACATCTTGTAACAAGTTGTTGTTTTTATTATAAAGGCTATTGATTTTTGTGTCGATTTTATAATTTTCTATTTTGTTCAATTGTCTGGTTGTTTACAGTTGATTTCCCATTAACTTTTGGGGTTTTCTATATTTATAATGGTATCATCTAAAAACATTTTATATCTTTCTTTGCAATTTTTATGCTTCTAACTGCTTTGTCTTTCATTATTGGACTACTAAATATGGCAAATAAAATGTAAATAAGAGCAGAGCTGTGGGATATCGTGTTTTATTTGTGGCATTATCAAGAATGCCCCTATAATTCCCCATTGAGAAGGATGTCATTTCTGGCATGAGTAACCCATCAGTTCTTATTTTAAGAAGAAAATTCACCTATAGCAGTTGGACCTAGATTTTGGTTATTTTGGTTTTGTGCTCTGTGACAACTTTATTTCTCCTTTGTTGACTGGCCTTTTATATTTCTGTCTTTATTGGGGACAATTTTTTAAGTTGTATTTGTCTAGAAAATTATACATTTCATCTGTTTCCAAACTAAATTTTTTTTAAATTTTATCTTCTTCAATAGTTATTTTACCCTTGACATTTAACTTTTTTCCATGATCTGAGTCTTCTTCCCCCAAACTATGTTCAACTTTTTCTTTCCTTTATTAAACAGATAGTAGTTTGTCTCTTTTTTTATTTCCAAAGAAACATTATTTGTTAGTTTTAATGTATTTTATTTTGTTATTATAACATATTTACAAATGAAACCACTGAACATGCAAAATACTGAAAATATATATCATTAGTAATCATATAACAGAAACCAGCAGAATCACTGGTTCAAGTCAAGTGAGCTTCAGACTTTGTATTAAAAGCAACATTTTTTAGGAAATAGGACTTATGATTTAAATTAATTGTCTCTCATTCTAGCTAATCTAATAAAAGAGCAATATGCAAATTGACCCCCACTCCATTACACTTAAACCACTCCCACCAGCCAAACCATGCCCACTAGCCAATCAGAGTGACTGTACGCAAATTAATCCAGCCAAGATGGCGGCTGGTAGCCATGGAGCTAGAGCAAACAGGAGGCTTCCATTACACCAGCGATGAAGGAAACTGCCTTCCTAGGCCACTCAAAGCAACAATGTTTCAATTATAGAAGCCACTGAGCTGAAACAAATAGGAGGCTTCGTTGCCTGCCTAGGCCTCTACTCAAGGCAACAAAATTTCAATTATAGAAGATAAATAAACCCCAGAAACCTGATCCCAGCCAGCCTCGCTGGGATGTTGGGTCAATGGGAGCTGTGGGCAGCCTGAAAACAGCCCTCAGCCCCTCACCCAGGCTGGCTGGCTGAGGGACCCCCGTGAGTGCAAAAATTTTTGTGCACTGAGCTCCTAGTTTAAATATAAATGTTAAAAGACATAGTCAAAGGTGAACGTCTTAGAAATCTGATGTGTCTGATTCATTATCATTAAATTTATATTGAAATGATGTATTCTTTGAAAAATGTGAAAAAATAGTTCCTGGTTGGGTAGCTTAGTTGGTTATTTCATCATCCTGATACACCAAGGTTGTGGGTTTGATGCCCGGTCAGGGCACATACAAGGATCGACCAATGCATAAGTTAGTGGAGCAACAAATTGATGTTTCTCTCTCTCCCTTTCTCTCTCTGTCTGAAAATCAATAAGAAATTAAGGAGATGTGTTATTTTTGTGCAGTAGTCATAAATTAAAAGTAAAAGAATTATTTAATGTTCTGGAGATCTTTAAGTGCTGAGAATTATCTCTAGCATTACTTCCAAGTCTATGGTAAAAATTTTAGCTCTTGGCTATAGGTATTGACAGTGAGTAAAAGCGAACCTGTTATGACCAACTTTGTCCAAAAACATATACTAAAAGCAGTCATCTGTTTCTGTCGCCAAGAAGAGGAAGTCGCAGTGTGGTGCAACTGTCTATAATTTTGAATTAACCCTTAAATGAAAGCAAGAAGTCTTTATTTTTATACTTGGGCACACAAAGGTGGAAAGTAACAATTAAAAACAAAAGATTACAGATTAAACAAAACGTGAAGTCAACCTACTGCTGGTTAACACTTTTAGAAACCAAGGAAAAATGGAATGATAAATGCTAGAAATGCAAACTCAGGAATAGGGAACTCATAAGTGAGGGTGAGGGTGTGTATGGAGGTACTACGCACCACTGGCATCACCATGTTTCCTCCCTCAATGGCTCAGTTAAACTGAAGGTGTCTTTGTTGATATGTGACACTGGTTCAACATTTTTTGGTTTGAGCTCTACTGTAAAACCCCCTGGGTGCTGTGATCCTTCAACTATGTCACTACCTTCCTTCTATGATACCAGGGTGTTTTAAATCTCAGCCCTATTGAGATTTTAGTCCACGTAATTCTTTCTTGTGTGTCTTGTGCATTTTAACATGTTCAACAGCACCCCTAGCCTCTACCCACTAGATGCCAGTAACACCATCCTCTCAGTCGTGAGAACCCAAAGTATCTTCAGACATTACCAAATGTCCTCTTGGATGAGGTGGGACAACAATACAAACTACAGCACAGGAGCTACTGACCATATTCCTTCTATGACTGATTAATCATTCCTTTCTTTTATACTTCTGAAGTCTGTGGGAGGAAGAGGACTGGACAAGTGTGATTCACATTTGCCTTTTGAAAATCCCTTTCTCATCTTGCATGCTTTTTATACACTACATTCAGCACAAAGAAATTTTTCAGAGATGGAGGAACACCTAATAATTTTCTAACACGATACCAAATTTCTCTGTGTGTTTGATATTAAACTTTTCTTAGGTTAATGTTTTACAAACTCATGAAAAAATTGAAATAAACAAACTATATCAATTGGCCAGATCCTCACACATTGTTGTGTGTGTGTTTTTTTTTTAAATAATCAAGAATACTGTGTGAAACAATGTTGTTATCTCTTCTTTGAAGAATCAATTTGGAGAACTCTACAAGCCCACATTTTTTGGGGTTTTAAGGAACATACTGAAGAACATTTAGAAGGAGCCTAAACTACGAACACTTCAACAAAGGAGCAACTGGAAGTAGGCCCTGTGTTTCCCTTCTTAATGCTGAAGGGCTTCATGCTACAGGTCCACATTAGTTTTCTTCAGGTATTATCCTATGCCATAAACTAATTTTAGGGCTAGTCATCCTATTAATATAACTGTTTTCTCCATCTGGTATTTTTCTCCTAAAACTTCCATAATTCAAATAGAAAATAGAAGGGTGCATTTTCCTTGTTTCTTAAACTTTCATTCTTACTATTAATTTTAAAAATTGTGCCCAATGCTTCTTTTAGCTTAAACTGCCATAACAAAATACCATGGACTGGGTTGCTTAGACAACAGAAATTTATATTCTCACAGCTTTGAAGGTGCCCGCAAGGTTGAGTTCCGTCAGAGTTCAATTTCTGGTGAGAACTCTCTTCCTGGCTTACAGATGGCTGCCTCCCTGCTATGTCCTCATGTGCTGGAGAAAGAGGGAACTCTCACCATCTTCCTTCTCTTGTAAGACCACTAATCCTTTTGGGTTAGGACCTCACCCTTGTGACTTCAGTTGACCTTAATTGCTTTCTATTTTCAATAAACCATACCTCCAAATATACTCACATTGAAAGTTAGACCATAACATATATATTGTGGCAGTGGCTGTGGCACAATTCAGTTCATAGTAGTATTGTTAAATAATTATGTTTATTGGCATTCTAGACCCTTAATTTTTTTCTCAACGTATCTATCCTATTATATTTTTTAACGATTGTATAGACATATGTGTATGTGTGGTATACCAGTATGTCTACGTGGTTACATACATATACATTAGTGATTTTCATATACATTAGTGAGAGGCAGCACACTGGTATGCTGTAAGAATTTCTAAAACATGTAATATTGGACTATTTACTCAGGGACACTGACCTCTTTTCTCTTAGATTGTCAAATAAAAAAATGACAACAGCCATCACAGCAATAGCTATGGACTGGTATGAATGCCCTGTCTTGAACCATAAATACATTAGTCGTATAATAGAGTTATATCTTACTAGAGGCCCGGTGCACAAACATTTGTACACTCGGGGGGGGGGGAATCCTCAGCCTGGCCTGTGCCCTCTTGCAGTCTGAGACCCCTTGGGGGATGTCCACCTGCTGGCGTACCTGACAATCCTGGGTGAGGGGCTGATGGCCATTTCAGGCTGCCCACAGCCCCTTCAGTGTTTGGGTCCCTACTGGGGGGGGGGTGGTGATTGGCTGGAAGCAGGTATCTGGGATTTATTTAACTTCTATAATTGAAACTTTGTTGCCTTGGTCCCCCCTGTATCCCCCCTGCCTCTCGAAGCCTGGGTTGCCCCTGGCAATCCAAAGTCCCAGCCCAGTAAGTATCTGGAGTTTGTTTATCTTCTATAATTGAAACTTTGAAGCCTTGAGTAGAGCTCAGGGCCCACAGGGCCCTGTCTTCCTCCATTGCTGGGGGCAACTCAATCTTAGTTGAGTTAATTTGCATATTTTCTCCTGATTGGTCAGTGGGTGTGGCTTGTGGGTGTAATGGAGTGAGGGTCAATTTGCATATTACTCTTTTATTAGATTGGCTATACTACATAATAAAGTTGCATATGGTTAATTCTTAGTATCAGAAATCCTTATGTCAAGTATAGTCAACTTGCTCTTTTAATAAGTCACTTTTGAGAGAAAATGGTAGGTAATCACTATTATTATAATACTAGAGGCCACTGCACAAAATTCTTGCACCCAGGGAAGGGGTTCCCTCAGCCTGGCCTGGGCCCTCTTACAGTCCAAGAGCCCCGTGATCACCCCACAGAGGGAGGCCCCGCCTATCTGCTGCAGCACCACCATGGGGTAGCCTGGCTTCCCTCTTTGGGCCAATTGATTGTGCCCTGCAGTGGGAGGCCCTGCCCACCCACCACAGCCTACTGGTCTGTGGTCTGGGCTTCCCTCTTTGGGGTGATAGTGGAGCCCCATGATTGATGGATCACCCTGCCGGCTGGTGGCCTGGGCCTCACTCTGCAGGATGATCATGGGATGATGTCTGGGCTCTTGACTAATCACATTGCACCTGCCTTGGCTGGCCTGGCACCAGTGGGTATTATAGTGTGGTCGTTTAGACAGCCATTTTGTTGTTCAGCCATTTGCATATTACACTTTTATTATTATATATTTTTTTGTAAATCAATCAAAATTATACCTATTTTTGGTCACATTGCCAAAATATATTTTTGGTGTGTTATAGAATATTAGTAATTGGTTTATGTGTCATGACATTAAAAAAGGTTTCAATGCAAATACACATATGTATGTAATACATATTTATATATCCCAAATAATTCATTTACAATAGATTATTAATTTTCTTTAATACTTTGAAATAAATAATCTTTTTGGTCCTAAAATTCTCTCTATTGAATCTCAGAGAAAACACCCATGCCAACTTGTCACTTTGATCGCTATTGTTCAAGTCACTGAGCCCCTTAAAGAAACGGAACAATTCCATTGTCTACTTAGACTACTCCATCCATACTCACCAACCCTCAGGTGAGTGGGTGTTTTATAGGCTTTTGTGTGCAGGGACTAAGGAGTTGTCACTCACCAAGCAGTAAACAGAAACCGCTTCTTCCTTTTGGCTGACAGTAAATGGGGTTCAGAGCTGAGTCTCTTTCTGGGAAGCAAAGGGAGGCTCCTGACTTTCAGGCTTTGACAAGACAAAGAGTAGGTCTCTTTCAGTTGCATGATAGGAAAATAGTTCTATTTCTTGAGTAGAGCTCTTAAGAGGCAGTCAGGAGAGTTAAGCCAACAGTAGTTCCCCATATGTTGGCATAGGATGTAGGTAGAAGCAATTCATCTTCCTATGTTAGAGGGATACCTAGGGTCGATTGGTGCCTGCAGGTTTGCTCCACTGATTTATACATACAAAGCTGTCCTAGCACCAATAATTTGTATGTGTGGAATCTCAGCAGACTGCACTCCACAGCCTCCTCCACCATTACTAACAGTGCCTTTCTCTTACATTAGCTGACTCAGCCTCGCAGTACACAGCAGGACAGAGACAACATCCTCCTAGGCCTGTTGTGCTCTGTAGAAGTCAGAGGCCACAAGATCTCTTTTCTTCCCTCATTCTGTCCCAGGGCTCAGAGTTCATCTCAATTTTTTTTTAAAAAAAAGTGTTTCCTGTATCTTGTGTTCTCATTTTATTCTCTTCTAAAGGAAAAGTTTAACAATTTAATAAATGTTCATTTAGCAATCATTTGCTGTCTTGTTGGTGTTTATACAATTCTGTACTAATGATAGCTGGATAAATGATGAAATTGAAAGAGATCTCCTGAGCCTCCTGAATTTATTATACAGTTAGGAATTCAGACATGATTAAATAAACATTATGAAATAAGCCTGTGATAGCCTCTTGCTGACTGTCATATAGAGTCCTGTGGAAACTCAAAGTAATGGTGGTCAGACTGAATTTAGAGCTCACCAGATTTATTGGAGAAGATGTCTTGAAGCAGTTTTAAAGCAAGTCAGGAATGTGAGTGGTTGGAAATTGTCACCTGTTCTATATCAAGAATAAGCAAATGTAAAAAAAAAAAAGAAGCAAATATAAGAACAAATAAAGGTGCAAGAATGATTAGAAGATTTTCAAGTAAGCATAGTCCAGATATAACTTAGTTGATATGCTTTTAAATAATGTTAAATATACTTTAGCATATATATTTTTTCATTTAGTAAACATTATTTTTATAACTCAATGAATTTCAAGCTTACTTCATAAGTACTAAATGATCTTCTTTCAACAATTGTTATTGGATTTCTACAATTGTAATTAGTTATATTACATGAAATATAGTGTATGCATGTCTCATTTTCTGATTTAACCAGTTGTCAGTATAGAAGTGATACAAGAATAAGAAAGTTATTTTTATTCCTTTAACCCAACCTTAGATAAAATATGAATGAGTCTTGGAGATAAAGGCTTTCCCTAGGAATGCACTTCATTAAATCTTCATAGTAAATTTTCAAGAACACAGAAATTATGCAAATGACATAATTTGAAAGAGGTGCAGATCAAGAATTTTAGTGAGTGTCTGATAGAAATTAGTGTGGTCCAATATATGTTGTTTGCTGATGCCTTTCTCTAATAAATCATGATGAGGGCAGAATCAAATGAAAAAAAAATGCTTCTTCATTATCCTTCTTGCTAATGACTCAGAGACTCTTGAATCACGTGGCCTTTTACTCTAAAATAGCAATTTAAAAAATTATTTTGCAATCTTTAAAAAAAACAGGATATTAGTTTATTCACTAAAATAAAAAATATTACATTAAAATGCTTCTTAGAGGATTGAGTTACTGCCATGTGGTTATTAAAAATGGTTAATTTCCTACCATGTTCTTAAATTCTTTGTCTACTACTTTAGAGATATCTATTCATAGAGATATTTTTAGGGAGTAAAAAGCATATTGCCAGGCTATGTACAAAACAAGACTTAATGTAAATATTTTTAAGCAAAAGCAAAATTTTGTGAATGAACTAATAATTTAAAAATTAATTTGCACTGATTTTAGAAAATATTTTTGATTCTGCTTTTTCAAAAATGTGAGCCATCTCAGTTTTGGAGAAAATTTTTATTTTTACACATTTAATATCCTATATAATAAAAGGGTAATATGCAAATTAACCCTAACAGCAGAACCACTGGGAATGACTGGTCACTATGACATACACTGACCACCAGGGGGCAGAGGCTCAATGCAGGAGCTTCCCCCTGGTGGTCAGTGTGCTCCCACAGGGGGAGCTCTGCTCAACCACGAGCCAGGCTGATGGCTGCCAACACAGCAGTGGTGACGGGAGCCTCTCCCCACTCCTCAGCAGCACTATTGATATCCAACTGCAACTTAGGCCTGCTCCCCGCTGGCAAGTGGACATACCCTGAGGGCTCCTGGGCTTCCAGAGGGATGTCTGACTGCCAGTTTAGGTCAGATCCCCCAGGGAGTGGGCCTAAGCCAACAGGTGGATATCCCCCAAGGTGTTCCATAATGTGATAGGACACAGGCCGGGCTGAGGGATCCCCCCTCTCCAAGTGCACAAATTTTTGTGCACTGGGCCTCT
Organism: Murina feae; assembly: GCA_004026665.1. Taxonomy (NCBI): domain Eukaryota; kingdom Metazoa; phylum Chordata; class Mammalia; order Chiroptera; family Vespertilionidae; genus Murina; species Murina feae. The sequence continues at coordinate 13,032 of PVJC01015046.1, forward strand.
AGTAATTTATAATAGCAAAAGAAAATATATCTGATATTAGTTACAGTCATGCTTGTTTAAAATCCCTGCATCCTATTGTGAAGATAATCCTATATAATAAAAGGCTAGTATGCAAATCAATTAAATGGCAGAACTACTGGTCACTATGACTTACACTGACCACCAAGGAGTAGATGCTCAAAGCAGGAGCTTCTCCCTAGTGGTCAGTGCGCTCCCACAGGGGGAGAGCTGCTTATCCACAAGCCAGACTCATGGCTGGCGAGTGCAGCAGCTGGGGCTGTAGCCTCTCCTGCCCCCACGGCAGTGCTAAGTATGTCTGACATTCCCTTTGGGCTCCCAGACTTTTTGAGGGTGCAGGCTGGACTGAGGGACCCCCCAGAGTGCACGAATTATGTGTACCCGGCCTCTAGTAGAAATATAATAATTCAGTGTGAACTGTCCCACTTGTCTTCAGAAAACATTACCATGCTATTAAAATAAATAAGAACCTACTTCCATTGCGTATATACTTATATTATTTGTTTATTATAATGTTTAACATATTTAGATTGTATTAGCTTTTCTCAAAATAAATAGTACATTTAATTTTTTATACATTTAATTAAACTATTCTAATATAAAAATTACAGGGAAATTCATACAGCAAAACTATCCTTTGACATTTTCCAGTACTTAAAGGAATAAGTAGATGTGGCAAGTTTGTCATTGTTGCTCCCTGATCTACTTCTAGCACTTGAAACCACATTTGGCACAAAATATATTTCTTGAAAGAACAAAGGATTGAGAATACCATAACTATGTTTATTTTTTCATCATTAAGAAATGAGGCATAAAGGCCAATCAGCTCCTTTTTTTTAAGCTTTTGAATTATTTTTTTAAATAACTAGGTGTAAGAGAAGATGAACTGTTATATTATTTGAATGAAATTTGATTCTTTTAGAGACCCATTTATTCAGTTACCATACTTAACATCTTATAGTGCTCTCCCTTCCCCCACCAGCTCCTACCCCCCACACCATCAGTTTTCTGGCTGCAAGGAGTCTTTATTACTAAACATGGGGAGTCTAGCTCTAAGCTATAGTTTTGTCTGAGGTTCTATGCCTGTCCTAATATTCCATTAATAAGTGTCTATCTGAAAAGAAACCTCTTGATAATAGCAGATTTCTGTGTTCATTTTAATGGAGGGTCAGGAAAGTCAGATTTTCTTTTTCTTGAGAATGAAGTTGTAGCCATTTCAATCGTCAGCAATTGTAAGCTTTGGTAAAAGTTGGGTTATATTTGCAAACAAATCCAAGGCACTCAATCACAACTGTTACAAGTAAAACCTTAGTGGGTACTATGAGTTATATACAGTTGACTCTTGAAAAACACATATTTGAACTGTGAGGGGCCACTTATAGCCACATTTTTTTCAATAATTATACAGTCAATCCTCTATATCCCTGGGTTTTAAATCCACAGATTTAACAAATTCCAGATTGAAAACAGTAGTTTCCATCCCTGATTGGGAATCTATGGATGCAGAAGACTGACTGTATGCATTGTTCTGTGCTATTTGGAGTATCACCGAGTTTTGGTATTTGTGGGGGTCCCGGAACCAATTCCCTGTGGATACCAGGGGACTACTACAATTAAGTTTTTGGGAGTCGAGAGTAATATATGGATCTTGGAATAAATAAGACAGACAAACAAACAAATACTCAAAGACACAGATAAGAATATGGTGGTTACTAGATGGAAAGAGGTTGTTGTTGTGTTGTGTGGGGGGAGGTAAAAGGTAAAGGAGGTCAGATATATGGTGATGGAAGGAGATTGGACTGAGGATTGTGAACACACAATATATTATGCAGATGATGTATTATACAATTGTACACTTGAAACCTATATAATTGTATTAACCAATGTTACCGTAATAAGCTTAATAAAATTGAAAAAAAATTATATATGGATTTTCAAATGTGTGGGGGTTGGTACTTCTAACCCCACATTATTAAATGGTCAATAGGATTTATTTTATTGAAAAATTCTAGATGAACTGAAGAATTTATAAGTAATGATAGAATACTATCTGTTAGTAAAGTCCAGAAAGTGTAATAATATCAGGCTTGTTATTTCGAGGCCCATGTGGGACTAAATTTAACTCATGAAGATTAATATTTATTAGTTACTGTTTGTCTTTCATTTTGCTGTCATGATTTGAAAGTCTACAACCTTTAGAGGACATAATGAATAAAATATTATCCTATACTATAATAAAGTAGTTTGGGAAAATGGACTCACCACACAAATGGAAAAGTACAAACCATATTTTGTTTTAAAGGAAGAGACGTTGCGTGAACTATAGAGAGAAAACGTTATAGTCTCATGCTACACCTTGATTCTAAAGTATAAGCTAAAGAAAATCATAGTGAATTATACAGATTTCTTATAGTGCATTTCAGTCATACTCTAGTAATCAAGAATAAATCAAGTAGTTGGATTTGGTTAGCTAACTTGTGTTTAATCAAGGATATTCATTTGTTTTTTATTTATTTACACATGTGACAAATATCTAGGACATGCCTTTGAAGTAGAAAGCACTGTGCTAAAATCTGTGATACAGAAGCTGTGTTATAGATCAGGAAATTAAGGCCAGTAATGTACACACAAATAAGTAAGCATCCACAATGCAAAATATTAAGAAAAGAGCAAGTTGCTATGGAAATTTCTATGAGCTATCCATCAAAAAGATTCTATAAAAGAGTCCTATGGTACTTAAAGTGAAGCTATATGTTGAGAAGAAATTAAACAAATGGATGGAGAGATAGAATATATGCAGAGGTTCTCATTGGGAGTCAAAAGAACAAGGCATTTTGCAAGAAGGAAATGTAGCTCGAAATGAATGACATGTGGCACTTAAGACGACCATATAGATAAACTTCAAACCCACCAAGAAATCTGGATTGCTAAAAAACTTAAAAAGAATGTATTTGGGGAATTAATGTATTCTTGCACTCTAAAAAAAAATTTAACAGTTAGGTATGTTATAGAGGGTACACTTTAATACAATAAAAGTGATTAAGTATTACAATGAAGAAATGCATTTTTGAAGCACAGTCTGTTACATAGAGATAGTCATTCATCCATTATAAGTACTATGTACAGGGATACGGCTTTTCTAAAAGTATTCCTTCAAAAGGGATGGAGTTTCAAATATTTAAGTCAAGTGGGCAAACTTATTTATGTCTCTGTGGGTGATTTTACAGTGAATTTGATTTGCAATACACTAGAATGAAAACACTTCAGTACAATTTAGACGATACTCAATATTCACTCCTTCCTAAATCATTACCATTAAATCTTCCTAAAACTGTTATAGAATGATTGAATTTCAATAGGACTTTAGGGATTATCTTGTCTAACTTCTTTATATTGTATGAGATAAAAAAGTCATTGGAAATAGTCAAACTCCATATTTTTCCTTCGGCTTTATTGTGGTAAAATTGACAAAAAAATTATAGATACATAGGTGCACTATAGATATAGATATAGATATAGATATATAGATATAGATATAGATATAGATATAAATGATTACCACAATCAAGATAATTAACATATCCATCACCTCACACACCTACCTTTTTGATTTGTTTTGTAGTGAGAACACTTGAGATCTCTTAGCAAATTATCCAGCTTTGATTTTAGTTTGATGTTTGATTTCCTAGCCAGATAGCTCATGTATTGACAATGAATTATTGGTGCTCTATATGAGTGAAGGGGGAAATGGGTATGTGTGCAGGGGAATTTGTTCAGGAGATCTCATAGATCAATCAACATAGTTCTTGGCATGAACAGGAGGCAGATGACTTACCTCTCACTTTTCCCCTAATAGGCATTGTCTTCCTAAAAAAACACACACAAAAAAATAAAAAAATAAAAACCCAAAAAACAAAAAACACACAACATGATTGGATCAAGATGATCCCTAAATACAATGAGAAATTATTTTTAAAAATACTACCTTTACTGATGGCAAATTATACTTAAGAACCTGTCTTTATGGAGTTCATGGTCTCTAATTGGTTTTAATGCTGATAGTGGCAAAGAAATAAAGACAATTAAAAGGCACTAACATTAGAAGCAAGAGCAGGGCTCTCTGGGAACACCGAAAGAGTTCATTAATCATACAAGGTTTTGGGAACAGAGCAGGGGAAGTCTTCATTGCAGGACAAGGGAAGCTAGCCAATAATAGCATTTACCTGACTAAATGTTAATTATCTGTGTGTTTATCCATCTCTTAAAGTCAAGAATCTGGCTTTACTTTGTTTTCTTAGATCCATGTACAATGTCTTGCACTTAGGAAACTTTCAGTAACTGTTTGTTGAATGGAAGAAAGACCGAAACACAATGAAAAAGGGACAGAGAAATGTGGGAAGTAAGAGAAGAAAGTAAAAGAACGGAAATTAACTTCAAGAGGGGTTGGGAGCTTGTTTTTGTTTGTTTCACAAAGCAGTCTGATCTTCTTGCCCCCCTCAAACAGCTTATAAGTTAAAGGTACTGCAAATATTTCCTTATTTTTCTGGCATAATGAAACCAACTTGTGAAAAAATCTGCTTGGAAGAAAGTCTCATAGACTTTTAGTGAATAAGTTGCCTTTCAAACTAGGGTCTAAGATCCCAGCCATTCACACAGTTGAGAATCTATCTGAGGGAATTAACACAAGCTCACACATAGCTAAACAGACATATGCTTGCTACGTGGCAGGTGCTTTATCCTTATAAAACATGGACCCATATGCAAACACATACTTTCCTTCCCGCAGGTCACAGCGTGCATTTTTTTTGTGTGGGGGTGGAGGCTTAAATGAGGCAGTGCATTAGTAGTAGGCATTTGTGTTATTCTTCTCAATATCAAATCTTTCCTCCTGCTAGAGATAGCCTTCCAAATTTCCTGTGAGAAACCATCCCTCTATTTTTCATGTTTGGGTAGAATTTTCTCCAACACCAGCCATATTGACTTAAACTAATTAGCCTATCCATCTGGTCGGGCCACAATATTTTGGTTCAGAGTAGGGCAAGGAGCGTATTCAAAACAAAATTAATCAAAGGAAGCACTTGCTGGGACTTGTGAAAAGAAAAACCTTTCACTCTCTGTAGAGTGTGGAGTGTGGGTTTAGGAGGCTGGGACTGCTGGAGTCCACTGGCTCGCTGAAGGAACAAAGGAAAGGGATCTGAGATAGGATTTTCATGACCTGGTTTAAGCCTCAACTGCAAGTATAGCCAGACCTACCCCGAATCCTTTCAGATCTATAAACCAATAAATTTCTTTTGGGACAGAATTCCTTTCAATTATAAATGAGAAAAAAAAATCTTAATGATACCTTGAAGTAGGAAGTATAACACCAGTATTTGAGTCAATAATCTTGCTACTAACCAACTGCCCTTAAGAACAAGACAACTCCATAGCAGAGAAAAATGACAGCAACAACATATATAAATGAATATTCTTTGCTGCCTACTTCAAAATACTGTTGTGAGTCTCAATAAAAACAATGTATGTAAAAATACTTGTTAAAGAGTACATTAATAAACAAGTACATATAGGGGAATATTAATCATGCCTCATCATTGTGTTTCCTTCATACTGTTGGTGAAAGTAAAGTACTTAAACTAGAGAGTAGAAAGATAATTAAAAATTTTATACAAGTTTCTCTCTGCCACACGGTGCTGCTAGTAAAATATAAAATAATTTTCAAAATTATATTTTGCTAAGGATGGCCGTTCCTCATTAATTATGGTACACTTCTCCCTTGATACTCTTGCGGTCAGAATTACCCTTATCGGGCTGTGATTGCACAGACATGACCTTCTATTTCAATGCTGTCATGTCTTCTGTTACAGACAGTCATGATTAGAAGCAGCCGAATTTCCTTTCTACAACCAGTAATTCACATTTAGGCTCTTCAAAATACTCTTGGGGTTAGCACATTAAGAAGGCATTATCCCAAGATTAAACACTGGTAGCGGCTTGCAAAATGCTCGCAAATATAGAATATTTGCTAGGTGATGGAACAGATGCGGTTGTAGTATGCAGTAAAGATTTGAGGGAACTTAGGAGTGGAACATATTAAGACAAGATGTGTTTCTTTTACTGTCTACTAGTCCTTGTTCAGAAATCAATTAATTTTTTTTCCAAAAGATATTATGCTGGAATTTTAGCCATAGTGCAAAGTAAAATGATGGCTTAAGATTCTCTGCCTGCCCTGGTGGGGTGGTTCAGTTGGCTGGAGCATTGACTCATACACTAAAAGAGGTTGACTGGTTTGATTCTCTAGGGCATATATCTAGGTTGCAGGTTCCACCCCGGGTCAGGGCCCATACTAGAGACCACCAATTAGTGTTTCTCACATCAATGTTTCTCTCTCTCTCAAAATCACTGTATTATTCTCGGGTATTAAAAAAAAAAGAGATTCTCTACCTATGCCTTGTTCCTTTGTTCTTGTCCATGCCACTGAGCTCTCATTCCTTGCACTGAGGAGGCATATATTTGTGAGGAACATTTAGAGGAACCTATGAATAATTCCAAAGTGAGGCAGAACTTCAGCCAGTGGAATTCAGAAACGGGTGGCCAATCCTTATAGAACACATATAACAACCACAGCTGTTCCTGTGGGAACATGAGGATTGAGACAGGCGACTGGGCTGATACCCCACAGAAGCACAGTCATAAAATAACTCGAGAGAAGCAATGGAACAGCATGGCCTAGGAACCCTAACACCAAGATCCTTTATCAATAGTTTACGTATTTCTCAAAATAAGGAGGAGGTTTTATTCACTCCTGTCTTTCAGAGACAATCATTCTACTTTATACGGTAACTAGAGGCCCAGTGCATGAAATTCGTGCACGGGTGGGGGGTCCGTCAGCCTGGCCTGCAACAATGCCAGTGTCCCTTGCCCCGGTCTCTAGCCTGAGGCCCCTCCCCTTCCTCCACGTGGCCGGGCCCCTCCTCTCCCTCCATGCGGCCAAGGCATGGATGCTGGGCTTGTGTTGCCAGGGAGATGCCGCCAGCATCCCACCCTGGCCACTATGGGTTCTACCATCTTTGTTGCGGAATGATGGTTAATTTACATATTACTCTTTTATTAGATAGGATGAGCCTTTTGTGAATTTGCTCAATATATATGTTGGGTTGGTGGTGGGGCGAGCATTGTAGTAGAAGCCCAAGGTATTGGGATGGAATGCTTAGGTACCCTATCCTGGGGAAAGGTATATGGGATAATTACTAGAATCTAGGGTGCCACCAACCTCCAATTTTTGTTGTTTTAAGCCTATATAGCTTAGGGACACACTGTCAACAAAGTCCTTTGTGAGAGACCAGGGGGATTAGGGGGAACAAGAAAGGGGCCTGAACACACGCTCCAGAAAGCCTTCCTGTAATATTCCCTTAAAAAATAATTCATTTCTCGACATTTAATTTGTAGTGTTTTTTATAATACTTAATAGATTATTCCTTGCATTTCCAATGCTCATGATGTATTATTCTTGATAAATTATAATTTATTTGAAAATAAGATTCATGTCTAGTTCATCTGTTACATGCACATTACTTCAACAATGGTTTTTCTACATAGTTTCCAACGAATTTTGGTTGAATAGAATTGACCCTAATGTAGTAAACTTGCTAGCCATTTATAGCCATGGTATATGGAGCAGAATCATCTGGAGAGATTTTAAGTATGCAGTCCTGATCTATCCTCTAGAGTTTCTGATGCATTCACTTAATTTGGGGGCTTAGGACATGGTTTTAGTAAACCCTCTACCCTCGATAATTCTGGCATATATTCCTGGTTAAAAATCACTACTTCAGAGAGTGGGAAAGAAAATGGTATTGACTTCCAATACATGAATCCCTATGATAAATTTCAATTTGACCATATTTTCTTTAGCATCCATTGTTTCAGTTGGTATTCCTCTCCTTCTTATGGACACCCCATCCTCAAATTACTTTCCCATAGGAACTATTTCACTTTATTAGCTGTCTACCAGATTGGAAAACAGTCCCTGATCAGGTGTTAGCTGATGCTTCCTATGGTGTTGCATCCTTGAAGACAATTTCAATTTGATAGGGAAATGTGAGGACTAAAATCTTTGGGGCTTAAGATATCTAATAGGAATTTCAAGTACCAGTGTGGGAGCTATTTTAGGGCATGAAAGTCTTTAAAATAGACCTTAAAAATCACAGCATAACTGACTTCCTACTCATGTGGTTGGCTTTATTTGTCCAAATATCAGATCTTAGTTATATCTGACATGAAAAAGTTTCTGATGATTACATTTCTACAGAATTATAAAATCCTAATGTTAGAAAATACTTATTTGCATTTTTGTTAATTGTTCTTTGCATAATATCTTCTAACACCGATTATGCATAATATGAACATCTAATATGTAATATATCTAATATATAACATATAAGATATACTATATATATTCCATGTTTAAATTTCGCTGTTTATCCATATCTTCAGAAAAAAATAACTTCTATTGTCGTGGTAAACAACCTGCTTCCCTATTTATAATGGTCTGGCCCTCTAGCAACTTCAGTGCAAAATTATAGCTAATTTGTCTACAAACATCAGGTGGTCATAATAATCTGACCACTCAGTGTGTGTATGTATACCATATATACATACAGTAAAGGTGTGATGCATGAAATTTGTGCAAGAGTAGGCCTTTCTTCCCCCAGCTGTCAGCACCAACTTGCTTCTGGCACCCAGGACCCAGGCTTCCCTCTGGCCCCAGCTTAGTTTGGAAGGACATCTGGAATGATGTTTGGAAGGAAGTCCAGTCTAATTAGTATATCATGCTTTTATTATTATAGACTAGAGGCCGGGCACACAAATTTATGTGCAAGTATGATACCTAGGCCTGGCCTGCAATCAGGGCCATCTTCCCCAGCTTCCTGCAGTTGGCCCTGCCCCCCAGCCCCAGTTCCTTGTTCACCATCGAGTGATTGGAGCTTGATGGCCTAGGGAAGGGACTGAGAGCTCAGCTATTCCTGTCCATTTGCCACCCCCAACACAGGTGGCCATCAGGCAATCAGAGCCTGCTGGCTGGGGAATGAAACCAAGAGGTGGTTAGTGTGCCTCATAGTGACTGGCCCAGTGGTTTTTCTGGTCATTCTGCTGTTAGGGTCAATTTGCATATTACCCTTTTATTATATAGGATATAGGCCTGATGCATGGGTGTGCACCAGCTGGCCTGCCCTGAAGGGGGGCCTGGATCAGGGTGGGAAGGTCCCTGCCGGGTGCTGGTGGTGGCCCAGATTTGGGGTCAAGGGTTTGCAGGCCAGCTACACACCCAGTTTTGTCAGGAAGGACATCCAGAATGACATCCAGAAGATGTCCAGTCTATCTGGTCTAATTAGCATATTATTCTTTTATTAGTATAGATAGTTATATAGTTACTAGAGGCCCAGTGCACAAAAATTTGTGCACTCGGGAGGAGGGTCCTTCAGCCTGGCCTGTGCCCTCTCGCAATCTGGAAACCCTCAGGGGATGTCTACCTGCTGACTTAGGCCTGCTCCCTGGGTGATCGGGCATAAGCTGGCAGTCAGACATCCCTCTGGAAGCCTGGGAGCCCTTGTGGGACGTCCACTTGCCAGTGAGGAGCAGGCCTAAGTTGCAGTCGGACATCCTTTGCGCTGCTGAGGAGGCGGGAGAGGCTCCCATCATCACTGTACTGACAGCTGTCAACCTGGCTTGTGGCTGAGCAGAGATCCCATGGGGGAGTGCACTGACCACCAGGGGGCAGCTCCTGCATTGAGTGTCTGCCCCCTGGTGGTCAGTGTGTGTCATAGTGACCAGTCATTCCCAGTCATTCTGCTGTTAGGGTCAATTTGCATATTGCCCTTTTATTATATAGGATTCCTCCAGAATCTTCAAGAAATCATGACTTGTGAAAAAAAGTTTAGCGACACCAGCTTAATTAATTCAAACTGCTTTCTTTCAGGAACCAAATCAAGGTGTGCTTGTTGGAGAACATTTTCTACTTCCCTCATGATGAGGTTAAATGGGACAAGAAGGAACAGAATTGCCACCAGAAAATAATCGCTGCCCCAGGAGATTGCAAATGCCTCTCTCTTCCACTTTGGGTTTGATTGGCATTGCTCCTTAAACTTTTTCAGTCAACCTCAACATCAACATAGGGCAGATAAGAAAAAGCTGAAGATAGGATGCTTTTACTATAAAACCCTCTGGCTTTTATTTTTCATTTTTATAAGCGAAAAGGCTAAAGAAATGGTATTTCTTATTAAGGGGATTTTGCCAGTTGTCTTTTATTCTTTCTTTCTTTCTTTTTTTTTTTTTTTTTACTTTCTCTGAAGTAGGTAAAAACATGCATGCCTTTGCTCACACATACAGACAAATACACAAACTGTACAAACTAAAATATAAAGAAAAGATTTCCAATGGTTTAAGCGATACTGTATATCAGACACTATTACATATGTATTATATTTAATTCATATACTAATTCTGTGGAGAGTAAATTATTGTTGTTTTCATTTTTTCTGCCATTAAGTGTCTTGATAAAAATCACACATAGCAGGATTGAAATTCAATTAAAACAATGCTTTCAGTGAAGGACGAATGTTAGTTATTTGCATGATTAGTTGAAAACAGCTAGATTTTTCCTGATAGAAGTTGACTCGGTGATAATATTTTCTCAAAAAGGGCAAATAATTAGTACCAGTCGACTGCAGAGGATGTGCACGTGATTCATTACATATTTTCTTAATTGGCTGTTTAATTGATATTAATATTTTATGCAAACATACTTATTAAACAGAAACTATAACACCTGTGTTAGACACTAGGGATTTCACACGGGAATAATTTCTTTTTATTAAGAGCTTCAGTCTAATAGGGCATAGAGAGAAAGAAAAAAGCAATTATAATACAGAATGACAAGGACCGCGATGGGTGTGACAGAGGAGGAGCACCTGACTCTGTCAAGAGGATTGGGAGGCTCCTAGAGACATCCGGGCTCACTGGCAATTTGGGTGAACATCGCAGTTAGTGCCCCAGTTGCTACAATTACTTATTGTTATGATGAAGCGCATGATGATAATTATGAACTGAATTCCAGCAAACTGAGTATTGATTTTATGTTATGTTTCTTGGGGGTTCAAACTCTAAATTTAACAGATAGAAGAAAGTCCTAATTAGTAGCAGCATATTTTAATGAGTTATTTCGAGTTGGGATTTATGATATGATACAATATGTTCTATGAAAATTATGTCTTGATACATATTTCAAACCATGAGAAATATTCAGCTGACAACAAAGAATCACCAAATTGGAAGACAAATTTCATTAGCAGAAAGAGAGCAAATATCTCAATTTCATGAAATTAGAAAGCATCATAGAAGAATATCCTGGGCCAGACAGAAGCATACTCTTAAAAAAACGAACATAGCAAAAAACAAAAAAAACAAAAAACAAACAAACAAAATAATCAAAATACAAACCAACAAAAACAAATGTAGCAAAAAAAAAAATCCTTCTCTTTAGCAGGAGAGATTAAAGGATGAATATACGAAACATCAATGCAGAAAACTAATTTTAAAAGGGGAACACTCTTTATAGAAAAATATATTTTCTAACAAGGCTTATTAATTATTTAAATATTTGTCAAAATGCAAAAGATCCTTGCATGTGTGTGCCTGCAGACAATGATTTACAAATTCTTACATGAGATTTACCAAGAGTAAAAGGGCAAGCTATGAGTTTGGACCAAAAGAACACACATTCATGTTATTTAATTACCACTATATCTTTAAAACTTACACCTAGATCAAAGGAAAATCATTCAGTCATGATTTAGAAAAGAGCCTGAGCTAGTGCTCAAAGACAATTTTAGAGGCATTGAAATAGTGCTGAGAGTGGTAGGTGACTACTGCCAGTCCTTGAAATGCACACATATCATATGATTTTTACCAGGGCTCTTGTCAAGATTTACCAATGACCTTGGCTGCCAAACCCAACAATAACCAACAATGGACTAAAACTTAAAATGAAACACACACTCAACAGTGGGTGTACTTTGGTCCAACTCTAAAGCTTCATTCTCCAGAGTATTTGTTAATCTGGACCCAACACATAGTAATTAGAAAGTCAGCTCTCAAGATTTTCATGCAGGAATTACATTTTACACATAGAAAACAGTACTTCTAGGTCCATTCTAAACTTAACATAAAAGTAAATTTAATTAGTGTATATAAATTCCATTTTCTCCTAAACAAACATTACTTTTCTTGTCCTTGTCTCAAACTGTTCTCTTATAGAGGCATGAAAGGTTGCATACATATATATATTCCTCTCTGCTAATGAATATGACAAAGCAAAGTAGCCGATACCAAATCTTTGTGAGATTTTCTTGATAAAATTTACTGTTAATTACACATGAACAAATTTTTGTGCACCGGGCCCCTAGTCCTATATAATAAAAGGGTAATATGCAAATTGACCCTAACAGCAGAACCACTAAGAATGACTGGTCACTATGACACACACTGACCACCAGGGGACAGATGCTCAATGCAGGAGCTGCCCCCTAGTGGTCAGTGTACTCCCACAGGGAGAGCTCTGCTAAGCCACAAGCCAGGCTGCCAGCTGTGAGCACAGCAGTGGTGGGGGAGCCTCTCCTACCTCCTCAGCACAGCTAAGGTTGTCTGACTGCAGTTTAGGCCTGCTCCCTGCTGGCAACTGGACATCCCCCAAGGGCCCTGGGGCTGCCAGAGGGATGTCTGGCTGCCAGCTTAGGCTCTATCCGCCGAGGAGCAGGCCTAAGCCAGCAGGTGGACATCTTCCGAGGGGTCCCAGACTGCGAGAGGGCACAGGCCGGGCTGAGGGACCCCCTCCCCACCCCACATGTATAAATTTTTGTGCACCGGGCTTCTAGTATTCTATAAAACATGCATAATGTTCTTGGTTTGCCATAATTTGTTATTAATCTATTCTTTCATTCATGTATTAAATACCTATTGGCTAAGTACTAGGTGTTAGGCTTTATTATGGGGATAAAAATAAGAAAGCTAGTCCTACTCTTAAAAAGCTCTGTAGCTAGTGTGAGTGTAAGACATGTGAATACACAAAGGCAGTAGAAAAAAGAAAAAGTTGTGAAACAAAAGGATGAGACATACTAGACTGAGGAGAGTATAAGGAAACTGCCTTCTTCCTCAGTACAATCAAAGAGGTAATCCAAGGGATGCAATGCAAGAAGACTCTGGGTACATGTGGGATACCTTGAAGTCCAAATTGTTGGCCCTCTAATTCCCCTTCACCTTTAAGGCCGCTTACCAATTATAGCTGCCAATACCTCTTTTGTTTTAGTAATAGCTCTGTTGCTAAATTAATTTCAGATAAGTTAGAAGAGAATTCCTGAAAGATTATATCTTTGTATCAAATACTGAACACAAATACGTATTACGCACGTGAAATTTGAAAGAGAAATGAAGGAAGCGACACTGGTGAAGAATAGTGTAATGATCTTATTGGGTAATGTTCAAAGATTAAATGAAACTATATTAATGTGTATTGTTCAGTAGAATAGAAACAAGACTTTGAAGGTTAGGGTTGTGAGAGGTGGCCCACTTCATGGATAGTGTCTGTCTCAATAGGATGTTTTGCTGCTTGCTCCACCACAATTTCACAGTTTTGAATGGTAAAGAATTGAAAGTAAAGCTTGCCTTTATATATAACTAGAGGCATGGTGCATGAAATTCTTGCACTGCAGGGCGGGTGGAGGGGCCCCTCAGCCAAAGAGGTAGGCCCTGCCTACCCGCCACAGCCTGCTGGTTGGTGGCGTGGGCCTCCCTCTTTGGGGCGATTGTGGAGCCCCTCAATTGATTGATCACCCCATGGGCAGGTGGCCTGAGCTTCCCTCTGAAGGACAATCATGGAGGAATGGCCAGGCCCCTGACCAATTGCATCTCATTCGCCTTGGCTGGCCTGGCACCAGTGGGTGTCATAGCGTGGTCATCCAGAAGGTAGTTTGATGGTCTTCCTGTTGTTCAGTCGTTTGGTAAATTTGCATATTATGCTTTTACTCATAGATTCCCAGAAGGGCAAATTAAAATTAGCATTTTGCTCATAAATCAAAGTAAACTGTATTAATTCAATTGCAATTAGAGTGAGGCTGATAAGTGGAAGGGTTCAACTCAAACATCTGTGGAAGCTGAGCTTTTATATTAGACTTTAAAAATTACATTATAAGAGTAATTAAAATCATGGCTTACACCTGCTATTTAGTAATGCTGATTGTAGAGGGTTTAATAAGTTTATAAATCTAGCTTAAAAAGTGGCATCACATTTACCAATAACGTGAAAGTTCATTGATTGAAAAAGAAGGAGGTGGGAGGGGTTCATGAGAAACATTAGAAACATTAAATTCAAGACCCCACAGAATTCCTGTTGCTTAACTAAAAATTCAATTTTTTACTTTTATTTCATGCAGCTTCCTATTTAGAGGTTCCCTGTGGCCATTTTAATGAGCTTTCCCACCACTCTTGTGAGACAAGCAGATAGCATAATGTGTTGGGTTAGATCACTATACCTATATTTTATAAAATTTGGAGTTTATGATGATATTCAAAGAAAACTTCAGATCTCTTCAGTACATTAGATAATTCACTAAGCTGAGACAATAAGAGGTCAAACGATCATTGTGATAAATATGTGAAGCAGTATATTAAAAAATTCCAGCATTTTCTCTCCTTATAAGAAGTGTCGGGTTACTTTATTTATTTATTTATTTATTTATTTATTTATTTATTTATTTTTGCCTTTTTAAGTTACCTTAAAGGCAAATATTTTCCTTGTTCCTGAATGATTTAAATGTGTTTTTTTTAAATGTAGTACCCCATTGAGAAATTTCTAATATTTTTTTAAAAATTAATTTCAATGTTACTATTGTAAAATGATGACACAGTAAATTTTAAAAAATCACAAACCTTTGCCTATATTAAGTAGCAATCATCTTAAAATTTGATGATGGGGAAATTAGAAATAGTGACAATTGATGAATTTGCTTTTTTCCCAGTGCACAATTATAATAATTTCAAGTTTGCTTTTCATTTCTGTAAATTAATTAGGTGGGCATATTTTAAAGTAGAGTGATTTGCTAAATCAGAACACCATCATACAACACTCTTGTAATAAGAGATGATTTAAGGACCTTTCTCTTATATAAAAAATACATCAGAATAGAAATACTACTGCCTTGTTAACATAGACAAGGATACTTATGATTCTAACTTGTGTTGAAGGCCCAGGTGAATCCTTTGAAACTATAGCAATAAATTACATCTTATCTAATAAAAGATTAATATTGAAATTGACCATTTTGCGGGGATGTCTAAGTCACGCCCACCAGCCAATCAGAGCAGCTATATTAACATATATGTTACCACTGACCAGCCAGTTTGGGCTGCTTTGTTCCTAATAAAGCATGTCCCACTTGCCTACTGTTACCTGCGTGTTCTTCCAATTTCATGCACCCAGAGGTGTCAAGTCCCTGGTTGAGGAACTTGCCTCCAACAGAGCCCAAAACCCAGGCATGTGCCCTGAGTGCGCTTCAAACTTGTGACCTTGCTCAGCACCTATATAGCTACTACTGAGTCACTACCCTTGCATATGCATAGGGCAAAGGGGCTTTAACCTAGTAATCCCGCTGTGTCCTTGCCTGCACACAGGTGAGTAGGCCTCCCACCTCTGGCATATTCAGGTCAGGGCCTCTCAGGGCTTGATCCCCATTAGGTAGCAAGCAGGAGGCAACTGGTGGATGTTTCTCTCTCTCTGATGTTTCTTTCTCTATTTCCTTCTTCTCTCTCTAAAAATAAACAAACAAATTAATTAACTAATAAAACATTAAAAGCCACACAAACAGGAGTTATTCTGCTAAAATGCAAAAGTGGAAAAAGGATGACGACCTTTAAAATGAAATAGTAAGGCCAATAAGGTATTCAGGAATAGCAGAGGAGTTGCAATTGCAGACATCAAACTATAGCCAACCATAGGCAAATAGAGGAGACAGACAGGGTCAGCTTTTATTAGGTATTAGGAAGCAATGGGGGAGGGCTGTGGCAGGTTTTTATTGGCTGCAAGTGTTAGACCCAGATGTCGTGATCCCCAAAGACCATGAGTGAGCCCCGAAAATGCTGCAAAAACATGAGGGCCTTTATTATTCGAGTTAACTCAGACTTCCCACACTTGCCCGCTGAGGCAGCGGCGGGACGGGGGAGGAAGTGTAGGTCCCAGGGGAACGACAGATTTATAGGGCTGGAAGTAGTGGGTGGGGTAACGTGTGTGGCCCCTGTTGATTGGTCGAGGGAAAGTCCTGGGCAGCGCGTTTCCTCTGCATCCCTATTGGCTGGTCTGCAGTCTTGCACCACCCTAACACAAGCAGTGGGCATCTTGTTGTTGCTGGCTCAGAAGGGAATCCTTTCTTCCTGCTGGCTGTGCAAGAACAGTGAGTAAATACATGCTTGAGAATCCTTCCTTATGGCTTCCTGACTCCATTCTGATTCATATTTCCTTTGTTCATCTTCACAAGATGTAAGAGATATTTTGGATAGAATTACAATTATCAACATGTGTCTGTATGATAGAAGATAATCATCAATGGGCTAAAATTTGTTCAGTAGGATTATAATCCTAAAACCAAGAACCAACACAGCAGTTTAATGGGGGACAGGGTGGTTCTTTGTTGTTTTATTGTTGTTATCTTTTGTTATTTTTCTTGGGTGGGGGTGGGTCATGAAATAATAGCATTAAAAAATTAAGATAGAAAAGCAAACTGATAAATCAGTTTAGGGACTTGAAACTGTACCTGAGTTTACCACGGAGTCATTGTGTTTTCAGCACAAAAATGGTACGATAGGATTTGTATTTGAGGGTGCTTTTTATGGTTCACTGTGGGGAATGGCTTAAAGGGAGTAAGGAAAACATAAAAATACTCTTTTAAAAATCTAAGGATTAATAACATTGATCTCAATTAGGATAGTGTCCTGTAGGAAGTAGAAATGTGTGTAAACTTTTTATGAGCAAAAGGGTTTTCTTATCTACCATCAAAATATAGAGCCCTAAAGATGTTAGATATTCAATCAATATGTGTAGGCATCTTTGAAAGGTCATATAGGCCCTTCACAGACTGTATGCTAATGAGTCAATCATTTATGGAGATTTTTAGCAGAGAATTGCATGAACCTGGGGAAATGAAGAAAGGAAAGAAGCTGAGTGGCTTGTCCGCAACCTCCCTCGATTGTCCAGGTGAATACTTTGGGCTTGAATTCAGGCAATGGCTTACTGGTAGTAGAAACTGGTTTTGTTTTTCTGAGATATAAACCACCTACATGTGCTAATGGATGAGTTGTGGGAAGAAAGAGAAATGAAGTCAATGATCTAAGCATTTTGGTCTTGGAAGCAAGGTAAATAGGGCCAAAGCCTCAGCTGTAGGCATTAGAGCAAACCATAGGGCCAATTACTTAACTGGAGGCATCAGGACAAATTGTGGGGTCAATTATTCATCTGTAGGCCCTAGAGCAAAAAGGAAATTGTGAAAAGGTGAATACGCATGATGCAGAAAAAAATGAAGAATACGGTGTCATGCCACCAAATCAAGGATGTGTTTCAAGAAGAATGGGATCAGATACGGGGAAACAAGGTAAAAATGAGGGTGAAGAATTGGTCACAGGCATCACATTGTCAGTTTATGTGGAATTGTGGTGTTAAATGATGAAATTGTTTGTGAAGTTCAAGAGAGCATGGAAGGAAATATAGAGGCAGTGTTTACAGATTGCTCCAGGGGAGTTTTGCTGACACAGGGAACAGAGAATGAGGAAGTGGCTGGAAAGGTATAGAATCAAATCACACCCCTCGCAGCCCCTGTTTTGGTAAATGTTGGGAATATTACAGCATGTATATATAATCCAAGTAAAATGAAAAATTTAGTGAAGGGGAAGAGATTGAGACAATTTTCTGATTTAGGTTTTTGAGTTTGCTTGAAGGAATGGCTTCTTGCTCATACCTGGAGGATTATCATCATACAACAGGAGAGAAGTAAGAGTAATATGTGCAGCTTCAAACACAGTGAATGTGGGGAGAGGCTGTCCATGTGACTTTCTGGTGAATTTATTTAATTGGACTGGAAATAACAAGGAAAAACTCTGCATACCTCCAAGTCCCATGAATTGGATTGAGACATAAAGGAAAGGGATTCTTTTTTTTTTTTAATTTTTTTCAAGGGCAGTGTGATTTGAGAAGGAGCTATTCAGAGAAGAAATTGAAAGTGTCTGTTGATGAGGACATACTGTAGAGCCAGAGGAAGGTTTCAGAGAGGATCTCAAATCAGACTGTGGATAGCATATACCTGGGATAGGTGTCCAAGTTCAAACTATTTCATTTTCTTAAGATTGGGAGGTGTCATGTGAGTGTGGGGGAAGGGTGGTTGTATGACCACGAGAAAACAGAGTTTTGTGGCTTGACATTCAGTCTTTTGGAATCTGTGATGAGGCCTGGAATGGCGATGAGGAACAGTGAGTAGCAGCCGAGGGTCTCTTGTGAGCACACTCTGCTTTGCCACCTGACATTACCTTAATTAGTCATTTAACAACACTACATTATAGGAACCTTTAGCCTTACATTTCAGAAATTGCCATTAGAGAGATTTTGAAGTGACTTTTCCCAAGTTTTCTGAGATAGTTTTTAAAAATCTTTGTTGTTAAAGTATTGTATGTGTCCCCCTTATCCTTTAATCAGTTCCTTCTTGCCTGACGCCATTCCCCCACCTCAAGCCTTCACTTTTAATCCAGTTATCTGACTTCATGGTTTATATACTTTTGGTCACTTCTAAATAGACAAAGTGATGAGGGAGCTAAAAGATTGAACTTGCACATCTTTCCCAATTTCCCTTGTGGAATTAGTGTAATGTCATGTTTTAGGACAAGACACTGATTTTTATTATGTTCTCAGCAGTTTACTAACTGCCTGACTGGGCAAATCTATGAAATGTTTTTGAGTGTTTGATTCCTCCTTATTTATATGAAGGCAGTAAGGAACCACATAATTCATACTATTACTGTGAAAATAAGAGAACTCACAAATGCTCATTGGCTATTATTAATGGTTTGCAATCCTTTATTCATAATCCTGAAATCCATATATTCAAAAAACTGAAAGTTGTTTTATAATTTATTTGACATAAAAATTTAACTTAAACTTACATGGTACTGTTTAATCTTTAATTCTTCCACTTACTCTAGGTGTTCTTACATTTATCTGAAAAAAATATTAATGCATTTGATTATAGGGTGTATCTTGGACTCTTTGAGTTATAATATGCAATATACATAATATGTGCTTATTTATTTTTCTAAAATAGTCTGAAATCCTAAATATATCCTGCTCCGTAGGCTCCAGTGAAGGTATTCTAGACCTGTTTTATTATTATTATCCATATCCCTTAAACAGTGGTTCTCAACCTGTGGTTCATGACCCATTCGTGGGTTGAAGGACACTTTCACAGGGGTCGCCTAAATACATCCTGCATATCAGATATTTACATTAGGATTCATAACAGGAGCAAAATTACAGTTATGAAGTAGCAACGAAAATAATTTTATGGTTGGGTCACCACAACATGAGGAACTGTATTAAAGGGTCGCGGCATTAGGAAGGTTGAGAACACTGCCTTAACAGAATAAACTGGGCATTGATTTGATCATGTAAAATAACTAGTGTCTTTGCAAGAAAAGTATTTCTTTAAGTCATAATGCAATTAGAAGTACATGATTTACATTAGTAAAAATATTTGGAAATTTATGTGGAAATTGAAGATTTAAAAGTTGAAAGTAGGGCACAATGAAGTGGGAGCTGCTTTTGGGTCAGGCTAGCCAGCTGGCTCCGTGGAAACCTTATGGGTAGCGTGACATCCAGAGATTTTCTGCATTTCTAAGTCTGACTTTAAGCCTTTCAGCCTAAGAAATTTGTCAACACCTCCTCAAGCATGGATGTGCGACCCGGGTTTTGACTCATCTAAGGGAAACTCATGAGATGGGTGAAAGCTATAACACCAGCCTAGTAATTTCCAGTGGGAACCATCACTGCCAGTGAAATCAGATATACTTGGTTTAGAGTCTCCCAATAGGCAAGGGGTTTAGAAAGCAAAACTATAGTCAAGATGTAAGTTTCAAAATGAACTGATAAGAAGGTGGTATATTTGGCCTAGCACATGGGAAGACAATGACATGCCTAACTCTGTGTATTTAGCATGTAACAAGGCATAAAAGAAAGTATGAGTTTAAATGGTTAGTGGTATATGCATAAGACAAATGAAGGATAGTTTCTTGAAAAGAATCTTTGTAGACCCCAAAGAGACAAAAACAAACTCGCTCAGCACAGCTCTGGAATGAGCATTGCAAAAATTGTTTGGTGCAACTCTCTTTTGTATGCTACTCCCTGCAAGCAATTACAGCCCCTTAGAGAGATGCATTATCTTTTAGAGATGATAAATAATTTGATCAGGTTATAATCACATCCTGCTTGCCTGTAAGCCATCAACCCTCTGTAAAATGCCTTTTCTTATCTTTTCTCTGATTCATTATCTGCTGATGTCTGCATTTAATTAACAGAAATCAGTCTTAGAGGACTTCCCCCCCACCTCCTGTTTCTAAGGTATTGAGGGTTATGGGAGGGGTTGAAAATACATATACTAGCAAACCATGACCACAAAATACTGAATCGGGGAACCTGAGTTCTAGTCTTAATTTTATATCTTATTCTAAGATGGGAGTTTTTACTGCACCTGATACACATTAGCTGTGTGAATAAAATATTTTAATATGACATCAACTCCTTATTTTGATAATCAACTAGACAGCATGTAAGAAGAACCTTGAGAATTACAAAAATCTGTTAAGTTGCACTTATTTAGCTCTTAGCATGTATTTATTGCGCACTCTCTACACTCAGTAAACATTTTTTGAATGAATAAGTAAATCAAAGAGTCAGTCCATTTATCACTTATTGTGTCTTGGTGAATTGTAAGCCACCTGTTTGAGGTCCCTGTAATGCAGTGGTTCTCATGGTGTGACCCAACCATAAAATTATTTTCATTACTTCACAACTGTAATGTTGCTACTGTTATGAATCGTAATGTAAACATCTGATATGCAGGATGGTCTTAGGCGACCCCTGTGAAAGGGTCGTTGGACCGACTAACCTACTCATGGGTAAAATGAAGAATAGCAGTAAAATAATAAGACAGCAGCAAGGTACTGTCTTCTATGTATAGACAGCCTTCTCTTAAGAAACATATATTTAGACCGATTTCAATTGACCTTGTTGATCAGCACTCTAAACCACAGCAATGCCACTTAACCAATTTGTTGTTCTATGTGATAATCAGGAAGCAGGCTCCTGGTCTCGCTAGGAAATAACTTACTGTCAGCTATGTTGCATGTTGCGGAACATAAAAATATGACACTGTTTTTCCTTCCACTCTCATAATCCTATGCATTCCTTAAACTCTCATAATCATATGCATTGTTTTGGTCTATCATGAAAAAAAATTCTGTAATCTATCTTGGTTTTAAGGGGATTTGAGGTTGTTCCTTATTTCCTAGGAAAAGACCATACCATGTGTCTCAGCCTCATGTGATTTATTCAGAGAAACTTTCACAAGTGTAGACTCTGGAGACAGCTGTCAGCTGTTTCTTTTTGTGTGTGTGCTTACTCTCACTTGCTTCTGCTCTCTCTCCCTCCCCCCTTCCCTGCCTCCTAAACCCTCTCCATTTCTTATTTTTCTTATTTCTTCATTTTTCTTTATATTATTCTATTTTTAATAAAATATGCTTTGCAGGGTCTGAAAAATTAGACTCAAATTCAGACAGCAGGCAAGGGGAAAATGCACATTGTGAGTTTTTGAGAAATATAGAGAATCATCTTCTAGATAAGGAATCTTACTGTAATGTGCTCTATTGTACTTTTTCTCTGATTAACTGAAAATAAGGGTGAATGGCAACAAGTGTGGTGATCTGGATCCTAGTAGATGGTCCTGGAGTCCTGGAGGTTTGCTAAAAATCTCTAAATCTAATCAGCTGAGTGAATAATAAATAAGTGAGGGTCTCTGAAGACTTAGGCCTCTATTATGCAATAGGTAGAGATGAAGTTGAGGAATACACTGATGAAGAAAGGAGAAAATTAATATTTAAAAACAAGTATAAAACCACCAGTTAAAAACAGGTGATACATGTAAAGACTTAGTATGTACTAGGTACTCAATAAATGCCATTTATCTCTTGTTTATGTTGACTTATGAAATATTCTTATTATATGTTATTTCCATCAATACGTACATTTTATTCAATAAAACAATGATTGTATTTTCCTTAATGTGTCCACATTAAGGAAAAAGAAATAGATGCATCCAGCACAATATCTAAACTAATAAAAG
>PVJC01015047.1:0-35596 GCA_004026665.1 Murina feae
CCAGGCAGCTCAGCTTGATCACAGTGGAAACACCGCCGAACAGAGCTTCCAATAAAAGTGATAGATGTTTTATTGTGTCAATTTAGGGTCATTTGCAAGTCTTCTTTTGGTGTGATTGAGATGGCTCTGTGTTATAGCCTGCGTTCATTTCTGTGTGCAGTCTCAGAACTTAATAAACCCTCCCTTGTTATTTAATTTGTATGTAATTATGATATGTTGCTACCAGGGGAATGATAGTACCTTGGTGATAGCCTCGTTGAAACTATCAGGAAATCTACTGACAAGGTTAATTGAAAATAAGATCAATGGTATTTTATAGTAAAAAAAAAAAAGTTAATTTTTTAAATAAACCCAAAAATATCTTCATCCAGTAATCCACGTTAAGAAGTAAAAATGCTGCACATTCAAAACAGCAATCATTTAGCTCCAGGGAAAAAGAGGAAATAAAAAGAACAGTGAAAATAAATGTTCCCTAAATATCACACATTTAAAATAATATATACTTTATTAGTTATAGGTTTCAAAATGTACTAATCGTATTTTATTAATAGTTCTGAACACTGCACATCACATCAGAAGAAAACTGAAGGAGATCAGAATGGAGATAAATACAGGACATGACAGGTGACAACTGCAGAGAAGAAGAGGATGGACCCTGTTGGTAAGCAGCACAGGTAAGAACTTGGAGAACTAAAGGATCTGGGCAGAGAGGCCCACCCAGGCAGACAATGCGAGTGCCTCACTGTTCTGCCATACGGCACAATATTCTCAGGAAAACCCCGAGGCATGAGGGCAAATCAACTGCATTTACTATAGTCTCTTTAGGAAGACATGGAATTAATTCCTTTTTTTTTTTTTATCATTTTCCACTTTTATTTTTCATTTTACATTTAAGCACTTTTGTACAATTCTAAGCAGTTCCTTTCTTCACTAACTCAGATATGTAACTTCAGTATTAATCAGCAGTATTTTAAATTATACTCAACTGGAACAATTTTTAAAATAATACAAACTCTTAGATGTATTTCATATTAATTAATAGATAGCTAAAGATAATTTTTAACACAATATTGATTCTGTTGCATCATTTCAGGAAAGTTTATTGGAGCGCCAACACCCTTTTGTCAGGGAGCATCTCAGAAATCAAATCTTCCTCTGAACATGCAAGAGAAATGCTGCCCTCCCGTTCTATAAACTTTATAAAACCATATAAGAATTTAACAGCCATCCCTAACTCAAAAACTCGGCTCAGGTTACAAATACATTCCATGAGGTTTGAAATCACAAAGATGAGGAATTCAAGCCATTGAGCATAAAATATATTCTAGAAAGAAAAGAACTAGAATTCTGTCAGTGGGATAGTTTTTCCTCTCTTTGACTGTATTAAACTAAAATTGTTTTTTCAAAGTAAATAGTGGATTAGTTCATTCCAGGCTAGCAAGTTTCTGATACCAATAAGGAGACATAGGCAGAAATGTAGACATTTAAAAATATACATTTCTACTTTTTCTTAAATGAATCAGATTATCAATTTATTTTAATGATCATCCTTGAAGGCCTTTTTTCCCCAGCTATTATTCACTCCTGTGGACATCAGATGATCTAAGTACTTCCCTCCCATATTGTGGAGTTATGATCTAAGCCCATAAAACATTTCTATAGGCTCATGTTCCCATGGTCACATGAATGTAAGAACAATAACCGGTCAGGTCTCTAAAAGAAATAAAAACTGTCTTTCTAGTATACATTAAGGAAAACACCCCAGGAAGAACATCATTGTTAAGTCTATACAAAAAGGAAGGACCAGGGGGCAATACCACAGTTAGACTCCATCAGTCCTTGTTTCTGTTTACTAGTTCACTGAGGATTATCAATGCCTCCGCTTTGCCCCTCACTGTTTTGAGAGGTAATAATTGTATCTGGAAATGGACTGTCATTCTCTGGTTCAGGCTCAGGGCTTCAGTCTTCCAATCACACATGTAATGCTATGTATATATTGGGATCCTTCTATCTGGGAAACATCCTGGCTTTGTGTGTGCATTTGTCAATCTGCTTTAACTATGATCTTGGTCTCTCTCCCACTTCTGGATTTTTGAGCCACTGATTTGTGGCTTTAGCTTAACATGGATGTTTTAATTTACCTTAATTGATCAGTGAAAGAATAAAGAATACAACTGAAGTCAAGTTTGTGATGCCTAGTTTTCCAAAGCGATTAGATCTCCTTTGGCACCTAAAACCCTGTGACTTTCCTGCCTTGGCCCCAAGGGAATAGTAATGGTTAAGAGGGTAGCTCTGGAGTTACACTGCCTGGGTCCCACTCATGGTTCTGCCAATGGCAAGCTGTGTGATCTTAAACAAATCACTTATCTCTATGTGTCTGTTTTCTCATCCATAAAGTAGAGATAATAATTAGTACTGACTTCTTCACATGATTTTCAAAAGCTTAAATGAGATAATAGATGCAAGATATTCATTAGAACAGTGAATAGTGCACATTGAGTGCTCAATTTTATCAGTGTTATGTTGCTGTGAGTATCATGGGAGTAAACTCTTTTTATGATTCAAGTCTCAATAGGGAATGTGTAGCTATTCTTTTCTCTGGTTGACAGTTGGTGTGACATCCTCTGCCCTTTCTAAAACATCCAGATTCATAGCCTACATCCCATGGTTGTTGACTACCTTTGTCTCCTTCCAATTCTGTCCATTTCTCTCTTTTTGTCCATGACTACCATTGTCATTATCATTTCACCTTCAGCAACATCAAGGTTGAGTATAGTGCAGAAAGTTCAATTCACAAACAAGTCAATGAGAAGTTGCAATGCAACAGACAGTAGGTCAGGCATTGGACGAAGGTAAGAGTGAGATGCACACACTGCATGGAGAGAACCGTGGTCTAGACAGTGGGGGAGACACAGTGGGATCTCATTAACTCTGATGCAAGACTGCGAAGCTCCATATGGACCCAGTCTTCGGTTATTCTTCCCACCATGCTGGCTGAGCCCATAATGAGCAGAAGTCAGCTGCACATTACTAAGATAGTTTCATAGACACTCCATCAGGATTCCAGGAGAACAAGAGTCCTGAGAATCTGTGAGCCCAAGGACCAGATGATTCTAATTCAAATACGTAAAGAACACAGAGCAATAGGACTCCTTCTTGGGGACACACTGAAGACTTGAGACTGAATGAAAGAACTAGATGTGGGACTATGGGCCACAATCAAGATCCGAAAAGTGAGCCAGAGCAGTGGCTGATATGCAACCCCTGCCAATGGAATCCAAACGCCAATGGTCAAGAAATGCTTTCTTGGACTCTTCATAAACGTGGAGAAAGCTTGGTGCCAATGTACCATTGTCGGCATCAGCATCTTCACTACAAGTTATAATCCACTTACTCAAGCTGGACTCTGTATTCAAAGACATAGTTCATATAGAAACCCACAAGATAGGTATTGTTTCCTCTGTTTTATAGATGGTAAGACTGATCCTCTGTTAGGAAAAAAATATTCAAGAGCACAGCTATTAAGTAGCAGTTCAGTTTCCCTAAGAGATAAAGATACTTGATTATCCACACCCATAGTGCCCATCTGGCATAAGGTTGGTAGCCGAGACCCACAGCTGGCATAAGGTTGGTAGCTGAGACCAAGTAAGTTATGTAACTGCTTTCATTGTAATTCTACTTTGCTTATAGTATACTGAAAACTGTGTGTTGACTTTTTTGTTACAGGGTAAAGCAATTTTTAGCTATTTACACTATAGCCGTGCAATACACTATATTGCCGTGCAATATCTTTTCTTTGCTCTAGAAAACAAAACCAAATTTCTCTTTTTTTTTACTTTTATCTATAAAAGAAGTCTTTTCAAAATTAGTTTCACTGGATAATTTTATGGCCCCTACAATGGAAATAAATCGCTCTGTACAATTTTCAACATCCAGCATAATGTTTCACTGTAGAGTCAAGTGTCAGCATTGGTTCCAATCTGGCCTCCAATCTTTTCTCCTTGGAGAAGTACACACACTGATTGGTCTCAGTGAGATATGTCTTATATTCTGAGTGTATTGTACCACATTGCATTAATCATTACACAGCTACAGGGAACGAAAATAACCAAACTCCTTAATTAAACCATTCTAGTAAGACAAGAGATGCTCTATTCACCACTTTTCGTTTGTCTTGGCTAATAGTAACAGCAATAATAATAATAATACCTTCAATTTAGACAGTTCCTTTCTTCTAAGAGGTTCAAAGCTCTGGTATGTCTAATATGTCATGAGAACAGACAGATGAGGAGTAGTGAACTTGGCAAGGAGAAACAGATGTTATTTGTGCCAATTTAAAACACAATAATAAGACCATAATTTATTTGATGAATGTATTATCTTTCTTGGGTTGGATGCAGTACAACAGAAGAAAGAAAAAAAGTAGAATTTAGATGCAAGCTCTTGTGTGTGAATTTTGGCTCTGCCATAAACCAGCTGGGGATTCACACTTAAGCAAACTACAGCCTCGCTAAATAAATCTCAGTGTTCTTACCTGTAACAGAGAAATAGTGAAAATCTATCACATCTGCTTATTATCAAGATAAAATAATAGTTAAACAAAACACCTTATCAACAATGAAATCTTATAGCACAAATATTAAATTATTTTGTCATGATGCTCATAGAGAAAACTTTCAAGCAAGCTAACCAACATAGGTGTACATCATCCTCCAAAATCTACACTCAACTTTTTATTCTCCAGTCTCTTCCCTGTTATCTGGCTCCCACTGGCATTCTCACTGATGTTCGTTGAATTGAGAGGGATTAAATCAAATTGAATTGACATTCTTTTATATGGAATCATAAAAACAAGAGATATGGCAATCTGCTGTCCCATTAATTTAAGTTCTGGGAGATCAGATTTGTAACCTATAAGAAGAGAGGAAATAGCCCCAAACTAATCCAAGCATAAGAATTTTTGAGGCTACAGATTATTTGGGAAACCAATAGAATTCATGCTTTTAAATGCAGTTAAGTGAGAATTTTTAAATGTTTCTCAGATATAATTTATCATTCAAGAAAGAACTATGATATCTCCATATAAATAGAAGTTGGTATTTATAGCTCCATTCCTTAATGATTCCATAGACTATTAAAAGTAACCATCAACA
The DNA here is from genome assembly GCA_004026665.1 of Murina feae. Taxonomy (NCBI): domain Eukaryota; kingdom Metazoa; phylum Chordata; class Mammalia; order Chiroptera; family Vespertilionidae; genus Murina; species Murina feae. The sequence continues at coordinate 5,154 of PVJC01015047.1, forward strand.
GGAGAGGGAGGGTTGGGGGGGGGGGTAACAGATCAACCAAAGGACTTTTATGTATGTATTTTATGTATTTATTTAAGCATAACCAATGAACAGAAAACATTGAGGGGTAGGAGAGGCAGAGGGAAGGGCAGGGGGGGAAAAAGAGATATATGTACTAATCTTTGTAATACTTTATGTAATAAAAATATTTTTTAAAAAGTAACCATCATTCCTCAGGGAAAAAAATAGTTCTGCAATAGAATTTCAACAGGGATGATAATAAGATGTAGGTAAGTATCATATGTCCTTAAAAAGAGCTCTCCTATCTCCTACCTAATTTGATCATCATGATAGGTCCTCATTTTACAGATAAGAAAATAGTCATAGACGGACTGTGTGACTAGATCCTAAGTGATAAGGTTGGAATTAAAAATCAGTTCTTCACTGGTTGAAAGAGATAACCACTTTAGTAATAAAAAATATCATGAAAGGACACTCAACTCAAAGCATTAGAGGGGAGTATATTAATAAGGGATTGGTTTATATGACTCTATAAGCAACAACAAAAAATGACTTTACCACCACTGTCAACAACAACTGAACAGAACAGCCAACTCATTGAAGTTGATCTACTGAGTGTCTCAGAGAAATATGGATGCAGGGCTTGATGGTTTGATGACTGTGGATGGTGGTAGTGGTGATGAGTTGGAGTTCTTTTGTTGTTTGTTTGTTTTTGGTTTTTGGGGGGGTTCTTTCTTTTTGTTGTTGTTTTGATTTTGTTTTGTGGTTTGCAATTTTTTTCCTGTAATTAAATTAACAATTATTCGACAAACTGAGCAAATTTACTGTTTTGCCTTCAAAAAGACATAACCTAAAAATACAAAAGGAGAGGACAGAAACAGAACAAAGAATAATAGCATTAAGATGAAAAAACAAGAATGGGCATTAGAAAATGGACAGTGAAAACGAAGTAATACGGGAAATAGAGTATACAGATGTTGCACATAAAATAATTACGTGTTCCTAGAAAGTTGAACAAAGACCATTTTTTTAATATTTAATCTCTTTTACATTTTTTTTACTGAATTGTTTTTGTATCTTTTCCTGAGGGGCCAAAGGGAAAGCATGATAAAATGGAAAATGAATTGTATGTAATCGCCCCAAATCCTAATATAAAATGTATTCCTTGTTTTACACTAATCCTCCCCAAACAACTTTTGGAGACAGTTCATAGACCCTTTCCAAGTCCTCTCTGAAGGGAGAAGCTGCTTTCTGATTTATCTTCGTGTGAGTGCAGGCTCCCACACAGTGGGTTTGTTCAAAATGATCCCCCCAGGGCTTCCCTCGGGCTTCCTGCACATGTCTCTGTGTAATGTCCACAGAGCACTGGACTGGGAGAAACGGCTCAAGGAAGCACTTATAAAGGGGACATATCATCATGGACTGCTATCCAAGACTCAACAACCTTCTTACAAAAGATGTAAAACTCATGGAGGGCTTCTGTTAGTTCAATACAGTACTGAGTGCTCTCTAGAATTTTTATTTTCATATAAACTTACAACAACCCTAAGACTAGGTGTTGCTGTTCCCATTTGACAGTGGAGGAAATTCAAACTGAGAGGAGTTAAGTCACTAACCCAGATCAGAGAGCACACACTGTGGGAAGTGGGGTGGAAATCCGAATCTGCCAAGGTCCAAAACCTTTTTGGAAGCGGGGACTGTAGAAGCAACGCACGCAACGTCATGCTGTTGTCCCTGAAGCCGGGCCATCGTGAGCTAAAGTCCGACAGCCGCTGGATGACAGCTTTCACTGGACTTGAACTTGATCCAAGGAGAGAGCTTAGCGAATCCTGAAGAACTGTGGATTGGCACGTACTTCAGACGAGTCATCTGCTTTGTTAATCTCTTTTCCGGCATCACTTTAACGCCATTTCATTCTCTAGTCTATTTATACCTTCAGTTTTTATATTGAGAAGCTAAACCAAAATATGCTGTACCATCTCACAGGGTGACAGTATGGAGTTGCAAAAAAAAAAAAAAAAAAGTGAATTATTTGGGAGCTCAGAAAGCCCCGAGCCTCAGCCCCAGCTCTGCCAGGTACTCACTCTGGGGAATGCAATGAAAATCACCACAGTAACTAGGTGTGAGGCACGGTGCCAGGCCTTTACTTATGCTGTGCCACTTAATCCTCAGCTACTCCGTGATGCATTTACAGTCTCCTTACATAACAGACCAGGAAACGGAGGGCCGGGGAGCTTCCGGAGTTTGCGTGCAAGCTCAATCACTCACCGCCCTACCTGACCCTGCGCGAGCTACGTGACCTTTTAAAGCTTCAGCTTTATCATCTACACCAAATTCACAGAACTATCATGAAAATACAGTATGAACTTGGCACACAAAGGCTGCATGTCTTTATGTGCCACGTTCGATATAGCTTCTCAGCATCTAACAGGGTGACTTGAAGTAGCCGGATTTCAGTTAGGGTTTCATTTAACATCAGTTACAGATTGGTTGATGTCCAGGTGGAATGGCGTGGAAAGGATGATAGGAAATAAGCATTTGTGAATTAAAACCCCAGGAAGCTTAGGGCTGGTCAGGCCTCCTGAAGGAGGAGCCATGTAGACTGTGGGTCTCACCTTCTCTGCCTTCACCCTTATTATCTGAGAGCTGAATTTTAGCTGTAGATTGTTGGACATGGGACAGAGAAGGGAGGAAGATCCCTGCCTCCTGTAATTTTCCCCACCCCTCACCATTAGCTGAAGTGTAAAGACTCTCCAAGCTATGACTACGACATGTGTTCTCCAACTCAGATAGAACTAGGCCTTCCTTCAATAGCACGTGCATCATCCATTCCAGACCAATGGCTTCCTAGCCTCAAAACCACCATCTTTCAGACTTGCATTGAATCCAACCCATTAACCAGGAATACTCTTCCATCATCTCATCAACCTTCCAGATCCTCTTAGGCAGAGCTCCAATGGCATTTCTTTCTTTTATTCTTTTTATTTTTATTTTTTGGACTAAGATCTATTTATTGGGCAAATTTGGAAAGCGCTGTGCAACACATCACATACATTATCTCAACTATTTCTCATGGAAGCCCTGTGAGTTAGGTATTTCATTCAGATCTTACAGAGAATGCAACAGTTTTCAGAAAAATAAGCTGCTTGCCCACGATCACACTGTTAGGGAGAAGTCAAACCATAATATGATCCTAGTCTGTCTAACACACCAGGAAGAACTGACAGATAAAATGTATCTCCATGTATGAGAAGTACATGTTTTCAAAGAGAAGCAGAATGACTTCATCTTACAATCATATGTAGTATCTGTGTCATCACTGTCTGAAAAAAAGGTGCTTCTAAGTAATCTTCCAGTTTACTGATTCTGCTCAAATGTCCTCAGATGTGGCATTATCCATGAAGCTGCCCAACAAACCCTCGAAAACAGACCCCCAATGAAATGGGACTTTACCTATATTTAGTGCAAATTACAGTTTTAAGACTTTAGCTCATGGTTATACCCTGCATAAATACGTATAATAACATTAGCATCAAGGTTATCACTGTAACAGCTAAAGATAGGAAACAGTCTAATTATTCATCATAGTAGATTAAATAAATTATGATATACTCATTCAATAGAATATTATGCAGCCAAAAAAAATAAAAAAGATTTCTTGTTCCTTACATACTGATATGAAAGAAAGAAAGAAAGAAAGAAAGAAAGAAAGAAAGAAAGAAAGCCAGAGTGAAGTCTATCTATAGTTTGTTACCATTTGTGTAAAACCCCATGCACACATGTATGTGTTTAGTCACAGAATCTTTCTCAAAAGTAAACTGGCGACAATGCCTGCTAGGGGTGGGAGAAGCCCTTTATCTATATCTTGACCCATGGGAAAAGTGATATATTCAAGCATTTTTGTTTAACTTAATAAAATGGACTGATTATATATTGGACAGAGAATGATAATTTTGATTGCTAAAGAAAACACCAATGAATTTGTTGTGAGAATCACTATAAAGTTATAATGTAAATACATTTTAATGTGAAAAGGCATAAAATTCCCTTTATAGACAACTTGTCATTTATCCATCATGTATTGTCAAATGCACCAATAATCCCATAAGATTCTTTTCATGATTTTCCTATATTTTAACAGTTAACTGGATTAGCTCAGTACAGTCAGCCTGCCATTACAGTGGATGTAAATGTGTGCCCCATACACACACCCACAGAGGTAACTTCATCTCATTCCTCTCTGTACTCATAGCAACAACCACAGTGCCTGGCCCATGATACTTTTTGTAGAGTTGGATGCAAGAAAAATGTTGTGATCAGAACCCCTGTCCTTAACCTCTGCAGTGACCCTTAAGCCAGGCTATGGATTCCCCAAGGGACTGCCTTTACGTTCTCCATCCCCTCTAACCTCTGCTTTAAATATTAACAAACTCAACGTTGCTAAGGTTTGCCCTCCATAGCAATGGACACTGGATTCAGTTAGAATTGTTTTAATAGTAAAAATAGGAAGATTACTGATGAATCATCCTCCTTAGTCACCACAGGGCCAAAGCTTAGGATACACTAAGTAGGCACTCTGCCCTTGACCACATCTGAAATGGAGAATGTCAACTGGGCTCTCCACCCGCCATCCCTTTCCATGATTCTTGGGCCAGATTTCATGGAAAGTGTTGCTGGACTGTTTTCATTGACACCGAGGTGGAGCAGGGTCAGCACAGGCCACAGTAATTAAAAGGCAAGCAGGGAGGTGCGGCATCAGGTCCATAGATCACAGTCCTGTGTCAGCTCCATTCTCCCAGGGCTTCTGTAGCTTTCCTATAAAAGTGCCAGATGCTCTGAAGGCAGAGTTCTTACTACCAACATCATTATGTATGTGTATCTCCCTGCAACAAGGAGTAAAGAAAATTAAGAAAAAGTAATCGGTCAGCTTCCATAAGTCCTTTTGCATTTATAGAGGATCTGTTGTGTGCTAGGAGGTAGGCAGAAGGATACCATGATCAGCAAACACAAGGACAGCCCCTACTATCATGGCAGAGAGCACATTGGTGAAGAGTGTGGGCTCTGCAGCCAAACTATCTGTCTGGTCGTGACCAACTCTGCCACCTCTAAGTCTACTTTCCCCATGCCTCAGCTCCCTCATCTATAAAATGGGAATGATAACAATGGTATCTACCTCTTAGGGTTATTTTAAATATCACATAAATAAAGTCTCTGGGGTATAGAAAACTCTTGGTAAATTTTTCCTTTTTGTTTTATCTATTTGTTAATTTTATTTTTTTGTTTAAAGTATTACAGATGGTAGTATATATGTCTCCTTTTTCCCCCCACTGACCTTCCCCCAGTCTCCCCTACCCCTCGGCACCTGCCCTCACCCCACCCCCCAGTGTCTTGTGTCCATTGGTTATGCTTATATGTATGCGTATAAGTCCTTTGGTTGATCTCTTATCTCCCCCCCGCAAAAAAAAAAAAAAACCTCCCCAGCCTTCCCACTGTAATTTGACAGTGTGTTCCATGCTTCCCTTTGTGTCTTAATTTAATGAGGGACAGAAGCATCAACCAAAATAGTCACAACTACTTTAGAAACAAACGTAAGTGGTCTGATAGCAGAAGTGAACACCAGGGAAACCTAGACCAGCCTAACTGTCAATGATGCCTTCGCTGGGGAAATGTGTTGGTGGGAGGGATTTGCGGGGTAAAGGATGCAGAGCACAGTCTAGAATCTGCAAAAGCGGTGAAGCTGGAGCACCTCCAGCAAGAGCTGCGGATCCTGGTGCAAGTGAAGTTAAGAGGTTAGTTCACGTGCCTTGATGAGGGCACAGTGATGTAACGGAGGAGCATACTGGCATTTGGGGGAAAGAATAAGGGGTCTTTTAAAATTATTTAGTCAAAATTACTCTAGCAGGAGAACTATGAAGCTAGCACATTGATCCAAAGAGAATGGCCAGCAGGGAACAAGCCTTTGCTGTGTGAAATTGTATTTTTAAGGAGGTAGAAGGAAAAAATAAACTGTGGAAGCGTTTATCCCCATACCCTCACATCCTCTACCCCCTGACCCTGGCCCCAGCATGTCACCCCAGGGCAGAGACTGGTCAGAGAGAAGTTTGCACTTAGCCACACATTTACATCACACCAGAGGGGTTGAAGGCTTCAAGTTTCCCAAGGAAGAGTCCTATGGGGAAAGGAGGAGATGGAGGGGAGATGGGCATTTAGGAAGGAGATTTTGAAAGTCCCTATTGAAAGGAGAAGAATAGAACACGTTAGGAAGGAGAGTGCCCACATGGCACTCAAAGGGCAGGCCAATACTTGGTGTCCCCAAGCAACGTAGAGTGGATCTAGGCAGGCATCTCCACACTCCGCTACATCATTGGACTCAAGTTTTCTACCTAGGACTTCAGGTGGTTTGATTTATCACTTGAACCCTGCACCAAAACTGCTTAATTGTATTTAGAGTACGTGCATGTGCTTCAGAGGGCAGGAGGAAGGCAGGAACTAGGGAAGGGAGGAAATAGTCCTTTTCACTCTTCCTGCCCTGTCATTGGCCATTTCCTTGCCTACAGCCATCACCCTCCTGGTGGGCTCCCCTGGGAAAAGATTCACCCACAGAAAACTCTACTCCAATATCTTATAGGACTTACCCTTTCAAAGACTGAATTTCCTCTAATATAAAATGAGGAACCTGGACCAGTTAAATTCAAAAGACCTGTATGAAGGTTCAGTTCCATCTGCAATTCTTTTTTTTCTTTTTTTTATGTTTTTAATGATTTCTAAGAGAGGAAGGGAGAGGGAGAAAGAGATGCAAATTAGAGTCTAATGATGAGAGACAAAAATGAGAGAAAATCTTTAACCAGATGCCTCCTACACACCACCTAATGGGGATCGAGTCTGCAATCTAAGCACATACCCTGACCAGGAATCAAATCATGACCTCCTGGTTGATGGATCATTGCTCAAACACTGAACCACATGAGCCAGGCCCACCTGCAATCCATATATATATATAATTTTTTACAGAGAGAAAGGGAGAGGTATAGAGAGTTAGAAACATCAGTGAGAGAGAAACATCGATCAGCTGCCTCCTACACACTCCCTACTGGGGATGTGCCCACAACCAAGGTACATGCCCTTGACTGGAATCAAACCTGGAACCTTTCAGTCTGCAGGCCACTGCTCTATCTACTGAGCAAAACTGGTTAGGACCCACCTGCAATTCTTGACAGGTTTCACTGCTCTCTTTTCTACTTTTCTGTTATAGACTCATGGATTGCCAGATGTGGAAACCCCCTCATTTGACATACAGCAGGTGGGAGGTGAAACAATATGCCAACATTGGTGGTGAGGGAGAGGAGAAGTAAATGCTCCCTGATCAAGATGGATCAGCTGAAAACTATGTCAGGCCCAAGGTAACATGAAAATGTAGAATCCCATGTTCAAAATTCAAGAATTTCAAGATGGCAACAACGAAGCATTAACTCAACACAGGGTCCTTTTGAGTGCAGTCATATTTCTTGATTCTTGGGTGGGTTACTGAAAAAGACCATCCAGATGCAACAATACACAGTTCAGTGGGGTCCATACAAAGCCCTGCTGTTCAGTGAGTCACAGCACTGGTAAACAAACTGAGCTGCTACGTGGAAAAGGCCAGGGTGTGAGAGGTTGGTTGACATAATGCTTGATATGAGCCACAGGCTTAGTAAGATTGCCAAATAAAGCTAAAGGCACCACATGTTGGCTATATCAACAGAAGTATAAAGGCCAGGACAAGGAAGGTGAAATTCCATTCTATGCCAGTGCTGGGGGTGGGATGCAGGGGGCATCCCTTGACTGTAAATGAGAAAGGGTAACCAAGGGGAGGAAGGTTGCAGGTCAGAATGGAGAAAGATCCCAAAATGGCTCCACCTAAGGAACCACTGAGGGAAGAGGGAGTTCTCCACCTGAGGGAGAGCAATAGATGAGGGTGTTTGAAAGACTCGTGTGGAGCTGGAGGAAGCACATTTGGTCTGTCTCTGGAAATCAAGAGACTTGGATGGGTACCGGAAGCGGAGGTCATGGGCACCTGTGCGTGCTATTGCAAACTGGGAGTTCTGCTGGGTGGGACCCGTGGGTCCTCTTCCAAGTCCAAGAACTCCTGGGAATGAAAACTTGAAAAGATAGTGGGTGTCTTGGTCTTGAGGTGATATATTTCACAACCAAAATCAACATATTTCAAAGATTTCATAACTTCAGGGATGGTAAAGGGGAGGGAGGACGCCGGCATCTACAAAGAGCTACCTGGAAGAACATAGGTTGGACACTTTACAAGCACCTTCCTGAGTGCAGAGGCGCCGAGACACTGCTACAGGCACACGATAGGTACTAACTTGGACCGGGGCCAGGCCAGACTTTTGGCTTCACACCGACTAAGTCATCCTTTTTACAATCATATAGCGCTTTTGTCAAGCAAGTCTGAGTCCTCATTTGTTTTCTTTGGATTACTCCACCCTGCTATGGGAAAATTAACTCTTTGGCACATCCACAGGTATACAGCCATGTAGACATCCACCCCCGGCAACATATCCTCAGGAGACCCACTAAGGCTACCAGGTTAAAAAAAAAAAGTTTAAAGTCCAATTAGAGTCTAATGAGCTGTGCTAATTGAGATTATTCTTGCAAATTGGTTAAAATTCTAATGTGTTGGCCTTAAATGGAACCTCTAGTGTTTACCCTGGCTCTGCTCCAGTGAATTTGTTAGACAAATGCAATATCTCTGTCTTTGCCAGCCTCAGTGAAAATGGGGGATAACTCTACTGGACGCCAGATATTCATGAGCGTTAATCATCATTTTAGGCTGCTAAGCGCTGTAAGCTACAGATACAAAAGCTGATATTGAACACAATGGGTGTTTTCTAGGAAACAGGCATCTACTATGTACTAGGTGCTAAACTAGGGGCTTCTAGAGCTCAGGGCCAACACAGAGAGATACTTGTCTGATATGATCAGAATTTCCAAAGTCAATGTATATATGTTGAGGATAGGGGAGTGATAAGGGGAGGGATAGAGTCGTTCAACTATTCCTCCCCTGAAGATATCAAAATCTTTACAGCAAGACTTGAGGTCCATTCACTCTAGATCACTAGCTAAGTAACACCTATAGGAGATTTTTAAATGTAGGACTTCATAAAGACAATGAAAAGATTATATAAGTCTGATATAGTGGTCCAGTTGGCATGGCTCGTGGTTGAGAGTCAACCTATGAATCAGGAGATCATGGTTTGATTTCTGGTCAGGGCACATGCCCAGGTTGCGGGCTTGATCCCCGGTGTGGGGCATGCAGGAAGCAACTGATCAATGATTCTTTCTCATCATTGATGTTCCCATCTCTCTCTCCCTTCCCCTTCCTCTCTGAAATAAAAATATATTTTTTATAAAAAGACTGATGGAGTGAGCACTCTATGCAGATTATCGATTAGTTGATTCGGTTTTGAAATGTGATATGCATTTTTATCCACTAGTAGCCTCCAGTGGAGAATATATTAGACCATTGTTGACTCATGGCCCTTGAAGTCACAGACAAGGAATGAGTTAAATATCCATTCCTGCACCCCCTAATCCTACAGCAGACACAGGATCACAAGTTTCGTGTGATGATTCCCTGGAACGCTCTCTCACTGGGACTGAGATCAGTGGAAGGAAGACTCCTCTCCCTAAAGGAATTCATCTCTCACAGAGGCTCACCCTCTGTAACTAGGAAATGGGGATTTAGTGAATGCCGGCAGAACCAGATTGGCGGGCTCTCAGGAATTCAGGCAGAGGTGGTCCAGTACCTTCCCTTCAGACATACACCTATGGTGCTTTTCTCCTCCTTCAAGATTTTTGCTGAAATTGCAAGTAAACTGGAAGAATCATATTTAATATCCTGCCACATAGATTTAGGTCCCTCTTATCAGTCAGAGGTCTTAGACACAACCAAATGAATCCCTCCATCAAAATAAAGCAGAAAATAGATTTATTGAAATAATATGCAGAATATCTTGGGAAAGCCTGAGATTCATTTTGGGGAAACTTAAGAAGTGGAGCCAGAATTCGCCAAAGCCAGAACCCAAAAGCTGTGTGATGTCCACACCATAACACCTATAGAAAACATAATGGCAGGAGCAGCACCGAAAGCATACTGCCCAAGCACCCAGGAAATCTATCTCAGTGCCTGCTGTGGCACAGACTACAGGAATTGTACCACCAACCGTGGGTCCTGGACACAGAGGGTCAGCCACTACTGACCACAACAACAGAGGCCACACCATCACTATCCTCACCAAAAGATGGGTCCTCTCAGCAGCTGGTTCTCAGGTCACTCCTCCTGAAACAAAGTCTCACAGGAAGAGCTTTGATCGGTGGAGCCTCTGGTCACCTACCTGTGCCTGAAAACTCTGGCTCTTGCCTTGAGGAAACAGAACTGGTAATGTCGAATATTCTTCCAATAAAAGAAGGTTATTCATCATTGGTGAGCGCTCACAAACGGGGCAAATTCTCTTTCATGCATTTTAAACAAACACTTAGGGGAAGAAACTTAAGAAGTGGAGCCAGAATTCGCCAAAGCCAGAACCCAAAAGCTGTGTGATGTCCACACTATAACACCTATAGAAAACATAATGGCTCCGTGAAACCACATGCTTTGTCTTTCCAGATTCTAGAGAGCTAGTAACCTGGAGAAGAGACAGAGGCCTCAAACTTGATTCTTGTGGCTGACTTTCTAGGAAGGGACCTACTTACCATTGCTAAAACAGTTCTAACAGCCCAGTCTTTCCTTGAAACGGATTTTCTTGTCAGTCATCTATTTTCTTAAAATTATCTCATTCAGAGCAGACTTTTATGAAACCCCTTCATATGACATGTGAGAAAACCAAGATCTAGAAAGAAGCCACTCATGCTTATGCAGTAGAGTAAAATACAGAGTTGTGTATTCATATATGATTATTTATCATATATAACATGTTATATATTATAATTCTGCCTATGAACCAATATTTATTATTAGCAATTAAACTGGAGTAAATGAAAGCAAGAGAGAAGCTCCGTATAAACGCAGTAGGAGTTGGGAGGCAGAGAACATCTGACTAAAGAAAGAACAGGAGGCTTCAAATAAAAATTGCGTTTGTGACCACCATGAAAGACGAGAGGAGTGTTAAGGCATTTCCAAGCACAGGAAGAAGTGGGAACCAAACAAGAGGAAGCCAATGAGGGTAAAGGAGCACAACAGGGAGAAAGACTGGAAGCAGCATCCTAGCAAGTTCAATGCCAGCATCAACACTGAGAAGTCATGATTTGGGGGTCATTGGACTGAACTCTCAGATCTGGACTTTCAAACGATGAATCAGCATGCAAATGCCCCATGGGCCAGATGAGAGTAGTAAGGACTGCAGACCAGATCTGAAACACATCTTCCAGCTTCACCAGGACCCATTTTCTTTAAAATATTTCCATTGTATAGAAACCATTGCCAAGATCAGAACACAATGTTCACAGTAAACTACTTTCATCTAACTTAGAAAGTCTAAATAATGGGTCATTTAGCATATATTTTGGCACAGGAACTATGACAGATATCTTAAGCTGCCATTGTTGTAAATTTCTGAGCCATAAAATTCTCGAATATTACTGATGTAAAGGTGTTTTAGAAACTAACTCATCAAACCCTTTCATATGACATGTGGGGAAACCAAGATCCAGAAAGAAGCCACACATGTGTGCAGCAGAGTAAAACACAGTGTGTGTCAATAATTAGGCTACTAATGAATAAATAATGTGTAGCATTCTCCTGTGCTCATCCATCCATCCAAAGACAGGGACATATGCTGTTTTTCATTCAGGGCTGCATAATACAGTGAAGGTCAGTGTTGAGATCCCAGATTCTCCACTTTAACACTTACTAAGCAAACTACTATCTCTACCTTCATTTCCTTTTCTCTAAAAGCAGGATAACAAGAATCCCTTTTTCAGAGGGTTGTCATGAGAACTGAATGAGCTAGTTTATGTAAAGTTCTTAGAACAGTGCCTACCACAGAGTAAGTTTCCATAAAATGTTCGCCATTCTTAACTATAATTTAGGTGACAGGTCTTAAGGGGAATATTGATCATTTGTTATATTTTTGAAGAATCTTGGCCAAGATGTTGAAGAGTTTGGGAAACATTTCAGGCAAAGAACAGTTGAGGGAATTAATGTGTGGAAATAAATATAGTGGAAGGAACACTGTAGCTGCCTTCCAACTTTGAAGTTGTAACCCAGCAGACAATGGTGCAGGTTTTCTCCTGTCACTGCAGTGGGAGGAACTAAGAACAATGGACAACAGAGGCAGATTTCTACTTATAGAGAGAGTTTTTAAAGCAGAGGTCTTCCAGAATAGGAGTAGCTGCTTACCCCGTTAGGAAGTGTTCTATCAGTGGAGATGGCCCAGTCTGAAAGGCCTGGCAGGACCTTGGCTGAACACCCAGTGGTCTTGGTTAGGAGGTCATCCTGCCCCGTGCCACATCTCAGTCTTAGAAATAAGTCCAAAATGTTCAGTGTTACCATTGTATGGGACAAACAAAATAAGAAGGTAGTAACAGAAACAGGATTTTAAATAGTTTACAAAGCAACTTCCCCTCAGTGTGCCATTGAAACCATATCCTGTGAAGTAAGTCTTTCCACACTGTATCAAGAGTCTGAGACATGCAGAGGTGAAATGATGGATTGGGAACCACGTAGCGAGGGTCTTCTGACTGCAGCTCCAGGGGTCTTTCCCCTGCTCTACTATGTGTAGCCATGCAGAGGTCACAAAGGGAAATCTAAGAAGTAGGGCACTGGCCAGACAAGGCAATCACAGTGCATAGTGCACAGAAAATTACCCATAGGAATTCTAGGGGCTTCTAGATTAAAGAGGCTTCGGCCAGGGCTTTGGAATTTTGGCAGCAAAATAACCTCATTTATGAAATAAGAATAGTAAATAGAGCCCTGGCAGTGTGGCTCAGTTGTTTGAGCATCATCCCATGCACCAAGAGATTCGATTCCAAGCCAGGGCACATTCCTTGGTTGTGGATTCCATCCCCAGTAAGAGGTATGCAGGAGACAGCTGATCCATGTTTCTCTCTCTCCCTATCCCTTCTCTCTCTAACATCAATAGAAACATATTTTTATTAAAAAATAGTAAATAGAAATCTAACTTGGATGCAAAGCTATCATTCAGAACAAAACCTAGTATTTGGATTCTTAATATAAGTTAAACATTTAATTATAAAGTTTTGAGCAGGATGGGGCATTGCTGGTTGGCTCTCTAGTACCTGAAGAATTTCCATATATTATATGATCAATTAAATCAGCTCTCAATTTTCTAGGACTTAAAAGAATTTAACTTGTTTGCATTTCAAAAACTACTCACACACACAAATTCCAAGTATGGCTCATGAATAAAGAAATAACATTACTTTGTAAGGCTCGGACACTTTCCCATCCATCACAGCAAATAAACATACAGTGATGTTATGTGGTAGGTATTGTTATCCTTAATTTTATGGTCAAGGACACAAAATGTTGGCTTGTGCAAAGACATCCAGATCATGAGTTATCTCCGTCAAGCTTGGGTTTATATCTGCAATTACTCACCCTCAGTGGAAGTTTATCAAGTTTCCTTGTCTCTCTGAGTTCCTAGACCAGGTTCCCATAGCACCCTCACAAAGCTCTGCTGCCCTACCCAAGGGGATGAGACTGGTTTTCTCAATACATGATGGATGGGTTGTGCGCACCAAAGAAATAAGCGAGCTGTCACATGCCAGGAGAAACAGGACTTGTAGCAGTGAAGAGACTGAGAGGATGCCTGGTAAGGAGCAAAGGGGACCTTTATCTCTGGCAGTATGCAAGGCCCACTGTCTGGCCCCTCCTCTCAAGGCTCATAAAGTCCTCCTGTCAGAGCCACAGATTTGACTAGACCCAGAGCACAGAGACATTGTTCACAGAGACATCCATCAAATTAGCTACCAAACCTCCTGATTGACAATGAGGACACTCAGTCAAGCGATGGAAGGATGCTCATGTCGGCCTGACCAGCTGCAGACAGGCTGCATGGAGAGCCAAGTGGCCAGCAGGCTCCTTTGAGGGCCTATTCCTAATTAGAGCTAGGGAATTATCAGGAGACCTAAGTGATTGACGCTACCAGGCCAGGGTAACAGGTTGATGCTTCCAGGGGACAGACAGATCAAGAAGCAAGAGAGACAGGCCAGTCTGACAGGCCTCATTCCTCCAAGCGGCTGAATGAGCACCGCTGCCTCCGACTTTCTTTTAGCCACATCCATTCTTTACACACTCCTTTCTGACGTTCTAAATGGCATTTGAGAATGTCAAGTTTGGACGTAGCCAGGACTAATTCTGGTTTGTGCATCATCTGATTGTTTAAAGAGATTTCACCCAACTCAATGCTAATAGGTTTGATGTTGGTTTCTGAGCCGGATTCTCAGAGATCTATGAGAAGGACAAATAGGGCACAAATGAGACCAATCCCTCAAAGATCCAGGGGTAGCCTGGAAGCTGGTAAATGAGGGGGAGCCACTTTCCTGAGGTAAAAGCGTAGCTCAGGTTCTACTGTAGAGTGAGGCCCTTCCGCAGGCCTTCCCTGCCTCCCCGTGTGAGGGGAGGATGGGGAGGAGCAACATGAGGAGCCGGCAGCCAGTGTGGGGCATAAGGATTGAAGAAAAGAAGCCCTATAGATCCAAGTCACAACAGAGAGGCAGCCTGGTGCTCAGGAATGGGAAATGGGAATTCTGGAGAAACCCAGAGACTGAGAAGAGAATGGTGACGCAGGGAAAAAATGGAGGTGGGAGTAAGGGATGTAAGAGAAGGGTCTTGCAGCAGAGAGAGAGGATGCTGGATTGGTGTCAGGAGGCTGCAAGAAGGCACCAAGACCCCCACTTCCTACACAATATGTAGATTCAGACCCTGCTTTATAGCTCCTGTGGATGAAAGAGGGCACTGTGAGGCCTCCAGCCACTGCAGGAAGGGAGAGCTGGGGGCTGGGGGCCAGGTCTCTGAAGTTAGGTGGCCACAAGAGGTGACCGTGACCTCCCTTATGAGTCAGCCAATTCTTTTAGGTCACCACACACTTGTGAACATGCCTTCCTGTCTGTCTGGGCTGTGGTTTGCCTTTACTTGATAAAGATAGGGAGAAACTGAAGTGGCAAAGGCAGGTTTTTATGATTCAGAAATGTCAGTGTCATCTACAACAAATAATCGCTCAAGTGTTAACAACAAGCAAGTCAATCAGTAACTGCCACAGGCCCTTCAAGAAACGGGGCTGGGGAGATTCTGGAATCCTGAGCATCCCCAGCCAAAATACACAGGAAAAGCCTATCTGTCCACAGGTAGGAGTGGAGAAAGAAGAAAGAAGGTAAAGTAAAAGCTTATATGCTTTTGGCTTCCGTGTGCTATCATTAATCATTTTCCGAGGAATGGAGGATAGTTCCCGGGCTGTAAGAGGAAAAGAGAAACAGATCCCTCTGACCAATATGCTTCCCAGATGTGCGCCAGACCCCAATATCTCTTCCCCCTACTGGATTTGGAAAGTGAAAGCTAAGACGACAATTGAGGGGAAGTGGTTCCTGAAGACAACATCACCCATCACTTCTCAGATGTGGCAACATCTACCTTCTGCTGGGGGAAGGGAATTACATGACGTCCTGAGAGCTTTCCAGAGAAGCATCCAGCCATCTTCTGACGGAGTCATGGAAGCATTTGGTGGGCTAATTCTTTCCTGGATCGAGCCAGGAGTTAAATCATCTTATAAGATGGAGAGAGGTGTGTGTGAGGCCTCTTGCCCACAGGAGTGGCCTGGTTCTGAACTGCCTTGACACTTCCCAGCCTCGCCTGGCTTCCCATAGTGCCACGGAGTCTTGAGGAGTTCACTGACACAAGGAAGAAGGAAGCCACATATTTGGTGGAAATAATTCCTGAAGGCTTCAAATGAGAGGGACAAAGGCAAAAGTGAAAATGGTGAGGTTCCATGAGTGGATCTACTTTTTAAAAAATGGGGACCTGTATCTTCATTCATCATTGACTTTCCAGTGCCTGCACCTCAATAAGTCTCATTTTCCTTTTAATTCACTTACACTTTTACATATATAAGTATCTGTAAGTAGAAACCTTATATCACACCTTATTTTTTTTAATATATTTTATTGATTTTTTACAGAGAGGAAGGGAGAGGGATAGAGAGTTAGAAACATCGATGAGAGAGAAACATCGATCAGCTGCCTCCTGCACACTCCCTACTGGGGATGTGCCCACAACCAAGGTACATGCCCTTGACCGGAATCGAACCTGGGACCCGTCAGTCCCCAGGCCGACGCTCTATTCACTGAGCCAAACCGGCCAGGGCTATATCACACCTTAAATAGAAAATGGATATCCCTGCCACATGTAGATGTGGAACAGGAAAAATAAACACAGTGACAACAGAGGCATTGTGGAATTCATCTCACAGAGAGGGTTGCCTACAGCAGGTTCTGAGCCGTGGGTTTTCTATTTATAAACAACTGAACAAACAAAGATGAGTAGTAAGGAACAGAGAGGTGATAAGGACTGTCTGGCTCCAAACTGCCCCTAATCAGAATGACAGAGAATTAAAGAGAGAATGCTCCTCATCACATGAGTCAACAGTACTTAGGAGTGTATCCAACCCCCCCCAAAAAATGACCCCAGATGCCACCAAGGGTACAATCTCCCACCACACAGTCTCTAAGGGCCTTCGAACTCTGACATTCAGTTATCCAGAGTTCTATTAGGTGACCAATAAAATTATCGCTGTGAGGTAGATGTGATGATATTGAATGGATTTTGGAAGTGGTGCACCTGATTTTCCTTCTTGACTTTGCAAACAGTTTTCTATCTTTGCAGCTCTGCTTCTCAGTCCTGCTGTCCAACAATGGGGGCCCACATGGATTTGGGTCTCCCTAAATCAGAGCCATTCAGCCAGTGAGCTTACAAAACACAGGTAGCTTTTCTTTTCTCTTTTTTTTTTTCTATTAATCTTTGCCCGAGGATACTTTTCCATTGATATTTATTTGTTTGTTTGTTTGTTTGTTTTTAAATCCTCAACTGAAGATATTTTTCGTTGCTTTTTCAGAGAGAGTGTAGAATGGAGAGGGAGAGACAGAAAGAAACATTGATGTGAGAGAGGCACATTGATTTTTGCCTCCTGCATGCACTCCGACCAGGGCCAGAAGCCTATAACCAAGGTACATGCCCTTGAGGGGAAGTGGTTCCTGAACCCTTCAGTCCACAGGCTGATGCTCTATCCACTGAGCTAAACTGGCTAGGGCAACACAGGTAGCTTTTCTATACTCTACAGTAAGTTCCCATGAAATCAGATGGGTAACTAAACTGAAGCTGCATGTATCTTTCTCAAAATCTGTGTCTCTCTACAGAGAGTGTAATGCCTCTGCAGTTCAGTTTTCTCTAAGTTACCGTCATTAAGGTGAAAATGCTCCATTAATAAAGGCAACGCAGGCCTAACAGTAGAATATAGGAAGAAGAGTTCCAGAAAATGGATTGAGCTCAGAAGTGTTTTATCCAAGAGAATGCTATTGTCATGGCACAAAAGCCATGGTTAGGAGACCACATGGTCAGGAGACAAGCTGACCGGCGGTGAGTACTGGGGGAAGTTTCAGTGGGAGACTGCAGCAAAGCAATTCAAGGGAGAACTGAGAGGTAAGGAAAAAGGAGACAATCTGCTGGTTCAAGAAATAAGTTGAAGAACAAGACTCATGTTCCAGAATGTTCCATCTATGTGGCACCTGCTGCATATTGCTGAGGCAGGCACGTAGGCGAAGAGAGCCACTTTGTGTGGTTAGCATGCCTGTCTTCCTGCAAGTGTGCACCCCTCCACCCATGCATGTGCACCCTTTCCAGCCTTTATTGTGTGAAGCTGTGCTGAGGGAATACAGAGGTGAATCGAGTATAAATCAAGATGCTGAGAAAGAAGAAACAAACAAAACAAAAGAAACTATAGCACTCCAGGCAGAATGTCCAAGCAGCGGAGAGAGGGACCACAATTGCTATTGGAAGGAGGTCGGAGAAGGGTGGGGTCACAGCTGGCTGGAGTGGGGTGGGGGTGGAGAGTGCCTGGAGTGCTACAAAAATCTCTGCCTCATCAGGAATAAAATGAGGAGTTTTCCTGGACGTGGAGCCTTTAAGCCCTGCGCTGAAGGGTTAGGGGAGGCCAGGATGGATGTAACACAGGGGGAGGGGTTCAGGCAAAGAAAACAGCTTGAGCAACGGCAGGAAGGCAATTATTTACAGCTTCCTAGATGTTTTCTAACCGCAGAAACCAAAACCTAAAGAATCTGTCAGCACATTCAGGGACTGCTGACTGAATCCTGGAAATTTATAGGCAACTGACACGGGAGGGTGGAACAATCCCTTTGATTTTTATCAGGGCAGCCAGTGATCTTACATGGAGAGAGCAAGAGGCAAATGCCTTAATGATTTGAAAAGACTTTCTTAGATTCTGCAATTTGAAGATTCTTTTGCAGAGAAGTGCCTTGGCGTGCTTATAAATACCATGTTAGAGAAAAGCGATCCCTTCTGGACCAGGCATTGGGGGTTAGGGGTGGGTGTGGAGGGATTTCTTGAACGGAAAATTGGGAAATTCTTGGGGGAGGGGAATTGAAACGACATTTAAGGCACTTGGATTCTGGTCACATGTTCAAACCACAGCTGGCTTTCAGGCCCCAAAGATTTCAAGGTAGCAGAGTTTACTTCTATTGTTAAAGAATTATCCCCCTTAACCACATTATAGCATTGCAACTAATTCTCTCAATATTGTGAGTGGGAATAAAAAGAGGAAAATGTTGATTTTGAGAGACATGTCTTAGGAAAATGCTAAAATAAAGGCTATCTTTTTTTTACTTTAAAATAAAAGTTCTGCACTTTTTAAAGTTCCGTTTTCAGATGAAGCAAATGAGACTCAAAGAAATTAAGTAAATGGCTCAAGTTCATGCACCAAGAAAGGGAGGAATTGGAAGGTGAGCACTGACCCCAGGTCCCATCCTCCTCACTGCCACACCGGCTCCTGCGGCTTCTCACTGACCTCTGGCCACTATCATCGGTGCTGGGGCCATGGCCCTGGCACACAACAGGTAATATTTCAATCACCAAGCCAGGCAGGACTCCAGGTGGACTCACTCCCTGTTGGTGAGCCCCGGATGAACAAAGCAGACGCTACTTTAGGAAGAACAACAGGCATTAAGTGGAAGTGTTGGGAGTTCTCTCTCACACACTCTGAAATTTAAAGATGGGTAGATGCTTATGACAGCTAAAGACTATCTTCCCTTTAATCTGAATTTTACCAAGGAGAAAACTGATGATCTCATATCTTAATCAATCTCATGTTTAAAATGTAGAAACCAAGGTTCAAGTAAAGTTAGGGACTCCATCAGTCAGGAAAAAAGAGCTCAAGCTAGCTATAAAGTTAACTAGTCACAAAGGTTTCAGAGGAACACAAAAGCCAGCTACAGAATAGAAAGTCAAACCAGCCTTTGCTCAGGCTGTTTTCTCGGCCTGATTGTCAACAGTTGAAAGTCACCACCGTACCAAGGGCTGGAGGAAGAAAGGGGTGGGGTGGTGTCACCAGAGCACAGGAGCTGGAGTCACCACGGCAGAACCTCCTGGAAATGTAGGGACTACAGAGGGAGGGGTTATCTGATGGCAGCTAGAATCAGGCAAGAAACTCAGCCACCACTGGGCACACTTTCCTAAGTAGAGAGAAAGAAAAATACCCTGACATCTCCCATCCTTCCTCCAATCTAGCCAGAAGCCAGCTGGTCACAGTTCTTGGGAAATGTTGTTTTCAAGGTTCAGGTCCCTCCCCCACCCCCCGCCATAGCCCAGAAAATAGCAAAGAAATGGGGCGGGGCGGTGGGGGGGCGCAAGGAAAGGATCTGAGGGGACTTCCCAAGATCAGTTCCAGTCTATTCAACTACCCAACATTTCCTGTGCTTACAGCCTGTGCCAATATTTCTTGAGTTTGCTTTCTGTACCAAGTTCCATACAAGGCCCTGAGCATTGAAGACTTGGGTGAGACATTGGCCCTGCCAATTCTAGGGGACCTCTAAGTTCTGAGAGGGAGATAGAAGGAAACAATCTCAATGTGACCAGTGCTAGAATAGCAATTCACAGTAAGGGGCACATGCACCGGACCCATAAGGATAAGTAGAGATTTGGATAAAGATCTTCCAAGCACAGGGAATGGCATAAAGCAAAGGCACGGAAGCCAAAACAGTGCGTGGGAAATGCAAGGAGGAAGAAGTCACTGGAAAGGGCCAGTGAGTGAGATTTGTCAGGGAGTGGCAGGCGATGAACTGTGACATCAGGTAGGACCGAGAAGTAAAAGGCCTGAATGGAATGGAGCTCTAATTCCAGTGTGCAGGCAAGAGAGAGGCCTCTGAGCTTCGTTGGGTGAAAGGGCTTAGTTTGTATCAGCAAAAGGACATAATAGGCACTCTATTCTAGTTTAGTCTTTTATAGTTTATTCCAGCTACACCCCCTCCTTCAGGTTCTATTACTGCATTTTCCAACATTTTTTGTGAAATTTTTCAAATGTACATAAAAGTTGAAAGAAATTCACTGTGAAAACCCATGATATCCACCACTTAGGTTCCACACTGACATTCACGATACTTTATCGCGTATCTAGCCACCTAGCCATCTCTCTCCGTCCATCAAGCCATATTATTTCTAATGCTTTTCAAGAAAAGTGGTAGACATCGGTGCTTGTTACCTTTAAAAACTGCAGCAGGCATATGATCAGAGCTCAGTATTTGTTTTCAAGCTCTTAGGTAGAATGTACATATGATGAAATGCACTGTACCTTTCAATGAGTTTTGACAAATGCATGCCCTTGTGTAACCTGAACTCCTATCAAGACACAGACCATCTCCATCAGCCCGGAAATTTCCCTATGCCTTTTCCAGTCACGGGCCCCAAAGGTAACCATTGTTCGGGTGTTTTCCCACTAAAACAAATTGAATGGAATAACACAGCATGCCCTCGTGTGAAAGTACGCACTCTTCATTCAGCGTAGATTTTGAGATTCATCCATGCCATTGCACATGTCAGTGTTCCTTTCGCTTGACTGCTGAGTGATATTTTCACACACCACAGTTTGCTCACCTAGTCTCCTATGAATGGGCACCTGGGCTGTTTTCAGTTTTTGCTATTATAAATTAATTTACTACTCATATTCTTATGCAAATATGTCTGTGGACTTTTCTTTTCATTCCTTTCATATAAACATCTAAGAGCAAGAGCTGAGTCACAGGATATCTACAGTGATCACATTTACCTCGTGGTGGTTGTGGGGATTAGATGATGGCACGATGCACTTGGCATGGTGCCTGGCACGGAGAAATCCCTGTGACGATATGCTAGCAAGTGCATTTTTCCAGGATTGATGATATACAATAATGTAGGATTGTTTTACTGTAGTTTCATGTTTCAGAGTATTTTAAGATTACTCTTTTTCATAATCATGCTCACCCACTCTCTCTGTTTCATAGCTTTAGGAAATTACACACAGGCACA
This sequence comes from Murina feae, assembly GCA_004026665.1. NCBI lineage: Eukaryota > Metazoa > Chordata > Mammalia > Chiroptera > Vespertilionidae > Murina > Murina feae. Next base: position 26,731 of record PVJC01015047.1, read on the forward strand.
ATAATTTGCCCACTTCTAGATAGAATGTCGCAGTGCTTCTTGTTTTAATAGATAAATGATGTGGCCCTTCTTTAAAAAGATAGCAGAATTGGCCTGGCTGGCATTGACCTATGAACCAGGAAATCACGGATCAATTCCCAGTTGGGGCACATACCAGGTCTTCAGGCTCCATTCCCAGTGCTGGGCGTGTAGGAGGCAGCCAATCAATTATTTCCCTCATTTCTGATGCTTCTATGTCTCTCCTCTCCTCCCTTCCTCTCTGAAATCAATAAAAATATATTTAAAAAAGAAAAGATAGCAGAATTGCTCCACAAAAAGTCTTCTTCCTCTCATAGGCAAGTGTTGCCCCAGGCCTGCACAGAAGGTAGCCCAACACTGCGTTTCATTCGTGGAGAAGAGGAAGATGGACCTAGGCTGCCCTGGTTTGAATCCTGATCAACACAGAAAAGGCCTACATAAATCACTTCAAGAGGATGGTGGTAACTAACCTATAAGACAAAGGCGGGGTTCCCTTGCAGCAGGCAACACAAGCAAACCGACGGCCTCTAGCTTTTCATGCGAGACATACACGAATAGAAAATGAGCCCTCAAAAGAAAAAGGAAGACAGAGAGAATGAGAGAAGAGCCGTGCAGGAACAAGGAAGACAAGCAAAAGTAAGGAGAGGAGAAAAGAAAGGGATAATAATATGAGTGAAGAAAGAAAAAGAAAAAGGGAAGGGAAATGGCACGTGAGAACCCACAGGAAGGAAAAACTATGCCTACAGACGTTACAGACAAAGGGACATTTGGGCCTGGCTTTGAAGGCTGGGTAAGAGTTTGAGAGAGTAAAGCTATTCCAGAGAGAGTCAACAGGGTATCTAAAGGTTTATGTTCAGCATGTGGAAATGTTTGCTGTGGCTGAATATGGTGTGTTTTTATTAGGTCATAAACAAGGGTGGGAAATATTGTCAAAAAGAATGAAAATTATGATCTGATCGTGAACACCCTTGCATGCCGAGGAAAGGGTTTTGTCCTTCTGTGAGCCACGGAAAGCCACAGAAGACTTTTGCATTATTAAATTCACGTTTCAGTAAAATAGAATCAATCTTATCACAGAATGGAGGTATGGTGGGTGGTGTCCTGTGCCACCCAGACCCCACTTCCAGAATAGAGGACTTGGGATGGAGTTGCCAGAAATGCTGCCAGTCCCTTTTGAGGGCTGCCTCAGCTGAAGAGAGACCCCCTCACCCAAGGGCATGCCACTTCCTTGAAGTGACCAGTTCCGTATCTAATTGCTGAGGGGCATAAAGGTCCGGTGCTACCACACTAACCTAGAATAGCTCCGCCAGGTTGTTCTCTCATCTTCACAATCTCCTGCCGGGTCTGCTGAGGCTTCCACTGAGACTGCATCCAAGCCTAGTTCTCCCTCCACCCAGTCCTGCTTCCACCCCTTCCCACTGCCCTCCCACCACCTGCTCTCTCCAGCCCAGCCCTCCCCCACCTTTCCCTACCCTTTCTTCTCTCTCATACTCTACCCTCCCCTCTCTTCCTTCTCTCTTTCCCTTCACCTCGTTTTAAACTCTTAGACTAGTCTCCTGGCTCCTGGATTCACCAACATGCTCCAGTGACCTAATTAAGTGTTCATCCTTTTCAGAAAGGAGTCTTCTATGAACAATGCAAACACGAAGGGCAGAAAGCAGTGCTCCCATGGGCAGCAGAGAGTGGGAGAGAGGATGGACCAACCATCCACACTGGAAATGGGGAGGGATGAAATAAACCCACAGGAAAGCTGCTTGTAAAACCAACCAATTTCCAGGGAACAACTCATTAAAGAGATACCCCTTTTTAAAATAATAGACACTTTCCAAGCCTTTTTAAACTGTGCTCCCAAACAAACTATTTACAGTATATCAGAATGAAACTGTGTGTGTAGTGTGGTATCTTGCCTTTTTTTTTTTTCAACTTACATCATTTCATTCCTATAACCCATGTGGAAAGAGAAATAAACTTCTGATTATACAGGGGTGCCTAGGGTTAGTTTATATACTTGGGTTTTATTCTAAACGTAAATCCATTCCTGATACGGGGTTCTTGCTGACTTAGAGTAAACCGATCAAATGTCCCTCCTTCAAATGTATGGGCATCAGACACACTCTTACTTTTCTCCCCACACATATCCTACTCAGTACAAAAGAGTTCGGTTTCACTGTTTTACTAACTATGGTATATATAAGTAATATTCATAAAATATATGTAACATATAAAGAAATACCATAAAATGAGTGCCTCTTCTCATTGCTCATTTTTTAAAAGAGAAGATTATCATCATCTTAAAATCCCCTATAGGTAGGTGTCCCAACCATCCTGAACATTCCTTCTCTCCCAAAATTAATAATAACCTTTTCAAAGTTGGTGTTTCTCATTTCCTTACATATTTTAGATCTGTACACATATTTTGCATCTTCATATTTTTTAAATATGTTTTATTGATTTTTTAAGAGAGAATGGAAGGGAGAGAGAGAGAGGAAGAGAGAGAGAGAAAGAGAGAGAGAGAGAGAGAGAGAGAGAGAGAGAGAGAGAGAGAGACATCAATGATGAGAGAATCATGGATTGGCTGCCTCCTACACACCCCTTTCTCCATGCCCCCTATATGCATGTGCCCTAGCTTGGAATCGAATTGGTAGCCTCTTGGTTCCTGGGTCAAAGCTCAATGGCTGAACTACACTAGCCAGGCTATTTGCATCTTTAGACCACACACACCTACACACACATTTAGTTGTATATGTTTTGAACTTTATGTAAATGGAATCATACTGCCTATATTCCTCTGTGTCTTTTTCCCCACTCAGCGTTATAATCCTGACATTAACCCACATGCACTTCAACTGGAGACAGATTTATTTCATCAGCTCTGAATCACAAAAGCCATGTGTCCGACGTTAATAAAAGTGCCCGGTAGTCCGAGAAAACAGACATTTGCAAATCAGTGTCAGGGTTTCCATAATGTCATGCTCCTGCTGGAAAACATTGTTCTTTTCCATTCCTCTCACCACCCCCTTTCCCACAGGGACACTCGCAGGGCACTGCTGCCAATGTCACCGTGGAAAAATGTGTCCGGTGAAATACCCCTCTTGGTGAGCCAGGCAATTCACCCCCCTCTGTATCAGGGTAGCGGGGGTCAACATACAGTCCTGTTCCTCTCCTCTCTGCTCAGCTCCTGCCAAATGGGCCTGCCCAATCTCTGCAACCAATCAGTCAAGCAGCTCCCACCATCTCATGCCCAAACCATCCTATGCATCACTGCCCAGGGCTGAAGCCCTGACTACACCCTATCAGCAGAGAACACACGTGAAGAATGGACTAGGGCAGTGGTTCTCAACCTTCCTAATGCCGTGACCCTTTAATACAGTTCCTCATGTTGTGGTGACCCCCCAAACATAAAATTATTTTCATTGCTACTTCATAACTGTAATTTTGCTACTGTTATGAATCGTAATGCAAATATCTGAAATGCAGGATGGTCTTAGGCGACCCCTGTGAAAGGGTCATTCAACCCCCAAAGGGGTCGCGACCCACAGGTTGAGAACCACTGGTGTAGGGGAACCTATTACCTGCTGATGTTCTGGATTCATCATTCCCCTTAGAATTTTGTTTCTGAGCCAGTTTTTCCAAGTCTAAAAGGCAAAAAAGGTCATATCAAGTGCCACTTCCCCCTCATTTCAGCAGATAAAAGGAGCGTTGTTCTGTCGGCCTCCACATTCAGCATTTCCACTGCAGCGCCGCTGGGAATTTCCCTTCTCTGAAGGAGGCTGAATTAGACCCTCGGCCAGCTGGCCAGCCACAAGCACTCTAGATCCCAAATGTCAACGATTTCCTTCCAAGAGTCTCCGATCTTTCTCTCACATCACTCTATCTGTCAAAGCATCACTAACAAGCACTGACTTCTTCCCAGAGGATCTACTCCCCATCTCAGGGAGGAAATCTGGTTCCATATGAGGCGGCATTCTCTCTCCACATGGGACATCCTTGAGAACTCAGCCCCTTTACCTCTGAAGCCTTCCCCACCCATCCCCACAAGCCTGGCACAACTGACTTGTTCCATGTCTCTGTGCCCCCCACTCACTCGACATGCATTTCTCTCACAGCACCCACAACATAGTTTCACCTTCACTGATCAGATAGTTTTCTTCCCTGCTAGGCTGTAAGAGGCTCCAGGGCAGGAGAGTGTCTAGTGCATCTCCATCTCCCCAGCTTTCCCAAGGCCTGGGAAGGAGGCTGTCCCCAGGAAATTTGACACTTGTCCCGAATCTCCTTCTGCTGGCCCACTCCAACAGGTGACATAGAAGGACAAGCAACCTGGATTCAGGAGGTAAGTACCAAGAGGCTGCCAAGGGAATCTTTCTCTAGGAAAGAAGCTAAAGAACACGAGGGAAACCCTAGGTCAAGTCCTTGATCAAAGGCAAGAGTCTAAGCTGTAAATACCAAGTCCTCGGGTTGAATCTGGAATGTCAGGGTGAGATAACTGCAAAGACAGAGCTAGGTGTCAGCTAGGTACCAGAGTAAATCACAGAAGATCAAGAACAGGCTAGGAACCTGGAGGAGGCTGGTACGGTGTTAAGGCAAACAGGCTGTGACTAAAGTTTGAACAGCCTCAAATGCCATGCTGCAGCTTGGATATTATTCTGTGAGACAATGGCAAAGTGACCCCATGGCACCTGAGGTCAACTGGCTTCCCCCAGATGGAGCCTGATGTGAAGCAAGGCTGTCTGAGAAGAGCAATGGTGTGTCTCAAACTAAAAGGAATGTAACTTGAATTCTGCCTCTGACTCTAATACGAGGGAAGGTACCTGTGTGGCTCAGAATCTTGGTGCAATGCTGAATTAGTTCCACGAACTTAACTCAAAATGGCAGGTTTCAAATGGGGACAGAGAGATGGAGTCAGGTCATCACAGCTCACTCATTCACTCATTCTCTGGACCTCAGCCTCCTCCTCATGATGTTTCCCTCACAGAATTCGTCATCTACGAATCTAAAAGGCTGTTTAAAGAAACAACCAGATAGAAAGTCTGCAGGTCAACCTGCTGACAGTTTACTAAGAGTTGTGTGATATATTGATGGCACCCATATTCCTGGCTTGTCAAACAGGGACACTGAGTGGCACAGGAGCCCATGGGCTCTGACACGGTGTCTGCAGGGATCTGGAGCTGAGAGGGCTTTGCCTGGACAATTTCTGAGAAGCCCGGACACCATATAGAGATTATCCAGATGGAGACAACCCTGGCCACACCTGCCTAGTTCTCATACCCTTTCATCTAAAACAGGATTATCAAATTCTGCTAAAAGGCCCGCTTATCCACTTTAGTATAGAAAAGCCAGTGTTGATAAAAAACAGAAAGAAAAATGCAAATTAAAAAAAAGAGCATTCCAGAGCAGAAAGCACCCTTAAACGTCCCTCTACTCCCACATTCTCAAATTACAGGTAAAGAAATCAAAGCCCAAAGCAGGGACTAGACTTAGCCAAGGCCACGGATTTGGAGAGAGGAAGAACCGGGAGACAAGATCATATCTTCCAACCTCAGATGCCATGTCTTAAAAACTGATTCAAACGTGGTTTCAATTTTCAAATGATGGAATAATGAAAGTATGATAAAATTGGAATCAAATGGAAGAAAAATTCAACTCAAATCCTAAGGGCAAAAACGTACCAATAACCAAGAAAATAAACTCTTCCAATGGCTGATGCCAAGGCCCTAGTTAATTTCATGTATTTTATGAAACTGAAATGAGGGTGACCAACCTGGTGATGAGCCAACCTCCCAGCTCATCCCGCTCATCCGGGCAACTAATATTGAGCACATGCAAGTTGAAATAATTAGATGTGCTACAGAGAGAGGAGAGGAGATGAGGGAAGGGCTGGATAGGATTTTGGATGGGCCCCAAATAGGGGCTTCACATGGGAACGTAGTCAGTGGAACTACGTGGAGCTCCCTGGTTCTATTGCCACCTCTCTAACACTGGGCTTACAGACAATCTGCCCAAATGCTCAGAGCACATGAATCCCCTTCCTATGCCTCAGTCTCCATGGCCCTGACATGGAGATCATAAACCCATTTCGCACAGCTTAAGAGTTCAGCATCAAAGCCCTTGGTAAACCATGCCTTCTAGAAGTGATGGGACCAGGCAGATTTGCTTGCCATTTTGTGATTTTACCCGTGGATGTTTGTTTTGTTGGTGGTGGTGTTTTTTGTTTTGTTTTGGTTTTTGTTTTGTTTTGTTTTGTTTTGTTTTTGCAACAAATGACCAAAACGTTACACAAAGGTATAGCCAGAAATTCTCCTCAGGAGGCTGTGGAGAGAGGGGTACTTAAAAACCTAGCAAAATGACCATAACTATTCCTGCCTGTCAGACCAGTAACCAAACCATAAATTTAAATGGCAAAACCAGAAAAATGAATATGCAACTTTTAAAACAATGGAACCCCGAGGTGCCATACATCTCCTGTGTGGGTATCCAAGCAGTGTCTTGTTTAAGGTGAGCTTTGGAGGACACCAGTCACCTGGCAGCTGCTAACTTGAACTGCTTTGTTTCACGGTGTTCTCAAGAGGGATACAGACCTGGACAGCAGGAGCGTCGAGTTCACCTCTCAGTTCTGCCTTACTTTACTGAGTGGCCTTGGCACGTCCCAGCCCTTCTCTGAACAATGAAGGTTTGATCCAGAGATAGTATCGTTGGCCCCTGCCATTTTTCATGCTGAGTCTCTCAGTCTCACTGTTTGGCTTGCTGGTTCCCTAACCCACCTGTGCGTGAAATCCTCTTACATGCCCAGAATGACATTGAACGGCAGATGCCGAGACTTCCTCCTCTTCTTCGGACAACTTCAGGAGATATGAAATGAAAAGGCAACTGACCGAGCATCCAGTCCAGGATCTTTCCTTTCTGTCATCTGCCTTCCTTCTTTATTTCCCTTTCTGCACCACCTCCCACCCCCATACTCACCACTAACTACCTACTGCCCCTCTCAAAACTGGATGCAGAGAACTAGGTAGTTACATAAGACACTTGAAATACAATATTAACTGAAACTGAAATGCAGCTATTACCTTGGTTCAAGAGAAGACCCAGGAACCATTTCTACTCTCTGACAATCAATCACCAAGACATGTTCTGAGTAGCCCCAAGGAGAGAGAACTGGGACCAATTATTTGTGGGAAGATGGTTTTAATGTAATGTAATACACACCAGTCCATTTTACTTGATTCTCAAATAGCATCAATTTAATAAAACATTTTTGCCTCTAAAATATTTTCTAAAAATAAATTAAATATGTGTGCAACTATCGAATGGTCCCCTGTGTGTCTATTTTTCACGTGTGCTATGAGCTGTTACATGCTTGCATCCAACAAGAGCTACTGCACAAGCTGTATCAAAGGGAACTCATCCCACAACTTTGCATTGAGTGAGCTCTGTGATGTGTGTAGTTGGCTTATCTACCATGACCTCTTTTTAGGGGTGAGTGTGTGTGTGTGTGTGTGTGTGTGTGTGTGTATACACACTCTGCCAACAATTTGACCCACAATGGAATGCAAAAGCTATCTAAGAATGGGTCTAAACTTCCCACCTGCATTTTTACATGTTGGCTATTAAATTGCCAATTTTGCCACATCTTAAGGCTCCTTCAAGAAAATGGGTGAGGAAACCGAGGATAGAGATTGGCAGATAATCGGGGGAGGTGGGGGGGCTTTAGCTGGATTGTCCCTATATTTGGCTTGCCTAGACTATATGCTGATTGATGCAATTCCTGCTCTCCTCTCCATGGCTCACCACCCAGATCAGCTACGGTCACCCATTTTGCCCCAGAGGAGAGATCAGCTGGGACCTACTGCCACAAGCTAGAAGTAGGCTAAGGTGAGCGTCAATGCAGAAAATACAGAGCAGGGCAACGCTCAAACACTGCGCCACACCAGCCGGGCTGTGTTTTAAATTTTAAAAAGCAGAGATATAGTTTGTGTATTTCAGGACTAAAATTAAAAAAGGGTGATTGATCTTAATGGAACTTAAACACTCCTCCAACACTGAGACCACGAAATTAATTGCCTGAAACTATAAATAACTAATGCCCTAGTCCCTTCTCCCCTCTGGCCGACCACACACATATATACATGCACACACACATACATGTGCACACACAGCTAATGTGAAGGCTTTTTTTCATCCCCTAAATATGTCACTAACAATGGCCAGAGAGCCCCTCCCTGGGACCTGGAGTTCCCGTGGCCAGTCCCTCAGTGATGGCAGGAATTTCAGTGGCCACAGCAGTACTGCAGCCTCACATTCAAAATGACAAGGTGGCTGAAATAACACCAGCGCTCTGCGCACACTAAACAGGATGGAGCACTGTTTGGCTCAGGTGGACTCTGCAGTTTATTTATTTTTTGTTGTGTTTCCCCTATCACAAAACAAGGACCTGCCTGCCTGGGGCCCCCGCAGGCCCGGTGATGCTGTTATTTTGACAGTTGTTCGCTGGCACTGCCAAGGATGAAAGGGCACTTGTTAGCTCGCCAGGCAGCATAAACACAATAATTCTGAGTTGATGGATAAGATTTACAGATATGTGCGCAGAGAGCAAGTTGAAAATCAGCAAGGACACATCGAGAAGTACAATGATCGTCATAATACGGTGCATTTTGTTTACAAAACTGGCCAAAAACTGTATGTATTTTAAAATGAAATTGTGAAAGGATAAATGCATTTTAATTAGAGGCTGACATCTCAAATGTCAGGTCAAAATTAAGGTTAAGAACAAATGCTAATCTTCATTCCTCTCAGGAGTGTTGAGGACTTAGTCCTAAGAATATAATGGCCCTGAAAGTCCTTTGTACCTTTTGTG
>PVJC01015048.1:0-35720 GCA_004026665.1 Murina feae
GAGAAGGAGAGACAGACAGAAACATCAATGATGAGAATCATTAACTGAGCCCACAATCTGTGCCCTGACCAGGAATTGAACTGTGACCTCCTGGTTCATAAGTCAACACTCAACCACTGAACCACCCCGGCCGGGCCCAATTCCTACTTTTGTAGTAGAAAAATGTACATGATACACAATTGTGATGGCCTGTATTGATTAATTTTGCAAATGAAATTGACAAAAACTATAAAAGTCTAAACTTTTAGAGCGCTAATGTTGTCAACATTTATATACATTTAGTCTATACCCATATAATTTCTTTTGCACCCTGTCCCAGTACATTTGACTTTCATCGACCCCTCGCTGCCCCATCTCTAGTGTTCTAGTGTTGTGGAGCACCTGTGCCCTAGTCCTTTGCCCCCCATACATGTGCTAATCCACTGAGATGTAACTGAAAACACAAGATTCCAAGAAGGGGTGCCTCAACTTCTACCAAGGAGAGGGGGCCTGGATGTGTTCCCAGCCTCCATTCACTCCTTTACTTGTGTTCCCACTAGGCCTGCTTTGCATCTGTAGATTCACAGGAAAAAGAGGAGCACACTCTTTGTGCCACAAGATGACTGGAACCAGCAATTCTCCATCCCTGGTGGTGCTGAGAACACACGCAGGCTGGGGCACTAAATCCACAGCCCAGGTGAAAGGAGCTGGAGGTGGGGAAGCATTGGGAGCGACTGGGTGGTCACTGTGGTCATCAGTTTGAGGTCTGATGATCAGGTAAATGCCCTCACGATCATTGGGCCCAATAGCACATCCCACCATTGAAGGTCTTGACCGGGCCACCCCACAGGATTCTCTGGGTGCACATGGTGTTTCTCTAGGCCAGAGCCCTAGGCATGGCTACTCTGTGCTGTGTGAAAACTCCATCCCCAAGAGGGTTCTGCAGGTAAAAGGTGCCTACACTGTCCTTACAAGAAGGCAGGGCTGGTGTACCTCCAACTGGGTCCACAAAGAAAAATGATTGAGGGACTGATGGATGCTGTTTAAGGACCAAATCTTACTCAAATCCCTTCTCAGTCCTGCCTTCCCCATGCTTCTGAGTCTACCAGACTGGAAACTTTCCCAAAGAAATGCCTGGGAACCTCTCAGGAACAGGAACAGGTAAAAGGAAGCCAGTAATTGTCAAAGAAATCCTTTTCTAAAACTGTTGCTGTGCACTATTGCCCCTACCTCTGGGCTGTATGGTCACCTCTGAACGTGAACCACCCAGGGGATAGCCTGGGTCCACCATGAGCCACTTCCTCCTACAAAAAAATGGTCACTTGTTCAACACCCTCTTCCAGAGTAATATGCCCACCTCCTGGACCCGAGGCTTTCTTCTTCTGGTCTCAGCTGTGCCATAAATTCTCTAAAACGATGTAATTGGGCTGAAAATGAGTGGGAGGATGGAAGTCATTGGCTTTTGGGGGCCTCTTGGGACCAAGTCCTTCACATTCAATACCTACCACAGTGCCAAGACCATAATATGTATTCTATAACATTTAAAAAATGGTTGCATGAAATTGAAGTAACAAGAAACTTAAAGCAGAAGAAAAGCTTTGAGGAGAGGGAAGTATGTGAGCATGCACGGGGCAGGGCTATTCTGTGGCCAGGTAGGGTCTGGAGCCCTCACTACTGCCAGAATTTCTTTGAACCCCTATATGTCTTTAAAAAATATATTTTATTGATTTTTTACAGAGAGGAAGGGAGAGATAGAGAGTTAGAAACATCGATGAGAGAGAAACATTGATTAGCTGCCTCCTGCACATCCCCATATCCCCTACTGGGGATATGCCCATAATCAAGGTACATGCCCTTGACCGGAATCGAACCTGGGACCCTTCAGTCCGCAGGCTGACGTTCTATCCACTGAGCCAATCCGGTCAGGGCCCCTATATGTCTTTATGTACAGAGACATGGTGGGTTTAAGTGACCTCCCCACTCAGAGGGAAGTATTTAGAGAATGGGACTATGTATCTGGACTCCGTGTGAGCAGGGAGAGGCAGGACAGCACAAAGGCTCTGGATTTCATTCTCAGTCTTCAACCTACATGATCCTTCCAGGATCCCTTCTCAGTCCTTCCAGGGGCAGATACTCAGCTCAACCTGGCTGGGCCCTGCTGAGCCCCATCACTGAGGAGCAGACTCCAGTCTTGACAGCTCCCCTCTCTCTCTGCCCCCTCACCTCAAGGGCCACTCACATTTTTTTACACAGATAATCCACGTTCATGGTTGAAAAATGTCATCCTCACTCTTTATTGAACGCCAGCACAGCACCAGCCCTGTTCTCTCCAGGCAGGGCAAGGGGTTCCGACCCCGGTCCGCGAAACAGTGGGAGCCTGGCCCCACCATCACTCTTCTAGGGCCAGCACCCTCCTCGCTCAGCGGAGCCTGGGTTGCTCGTTCAGATTTGTTCAAACTCCTGTTCACAGTAGCCTACACTGAGGGGCTGGGCCTGGACACCTCGTCTGCAAGAGGACATGGAGAAAAAGGATGAGATGAGCCATTCAGAAGGGGATCAGTCTTAGGCCTCAACAACATTTTCACCACAACCAAGTATTCCTTTCCCACTTTTCAGTGTGTCACCAACTGTCACTGTCTACCAGTATTACTTGGATTCTCATCTTCAGAGATTCTCACTTGGGGTGGAGCCAAGTGTTGGCAAGAATCTGCATTCTGAACAGGTACTCCAGATGATTCTGATACAGGGACATCCAGGAACTTTGGGGAGCACCTCCCTATTTCTTTTAAAATTTCTTTTATTATTATTTTCCAAATAATTGAAGACTATTACTCTGTGAAGATTAATAGTCCTAGTCAAACATTTCATTTTTAACAATAATCCGTTCCATCTCTAGAATCTAAAATGTACACACGCTTTTGCTATAATAATGATATGAACTAATGCGCACTCTGCCATGGTCTATAAGATACTATTGATTTTCAAAGGGATGTGAATTAATATTAATTTGGTAACAATGTTTTGTTAGGTACTGAGCTTTTTTTTATTAAAAAATTTTAATGTAGACATAATTGCAGGTGTCCCCAATCCGCCCCCTTTGCCCCCCTCCTTTGGCCTTTGGGGAGTACCTATTTCTTTTGAAATTTATTTTATTTAAAAATTTTTATTGGTTTGAGAGAGAAAGGGGGGGGAAGAGAGAGAGAGAGAGAGAGAGAGAGAGAGAAAGAGAGAGAGAGAGAGAGAGAGAGAAACACTGACTTGTTCTACTTATTTATGCATTCATAGGTTGATTCTTATATGTGCCCTGACCAGGGATTGAACTCACAACCTTGGCGTATCAGGACGACGCTCTAACCAACTAAGCTAACTGGCCCGGGCAACACCTCCCTATTTCTGACCTGCCTGTCTTGGTACCCCAGTCCTTAATACTCAGTTCCTTTAGAAAAAAGGTAGATGCCTGATGGGTGTGCAGTACTCGTGGCCCCCTGAGCCCCACTTTAAGGGTTCTAAAATACTGTGAATGTGGTGGAGGTAGGGGACTGAGATGCTACCCAATCCATACAGGCACGAAAATCTGTCCTTAGCTCTCAGCCTCATCTCTAGGCATGACTCCTTCATTATCCAAATAAGCAATGTGCTTAGAGATGGTAGGGAACTAGCTCAGAGTCACCCAGCGAATTACAGACATTCCAGATGCTTGGCTCTCAGCCTGGCTCGGCTCTGCACTAGGCTGTATCTCTCAGGTCCTTAAGTCAATAAATCAATCAGGGAAATAACCATCTTATATAGTCTTATCCCCAACAGGGGCAAAGGGGATCATGAGAGCCCAGTAAAGCATAGTTTAGTCTCTAAAGTTGGCCTGTTTCAAATCCTGATTCTAAGCGACTTTGGGCAAGTTCCTTAACCTTTCTGTGCCTCGGATGCCTATCTTTAAAATGAGAATATATCTGCTATATGGAGTTGTGGTGAAGACTCAACAAAATAATGCTTGTAAAAGGTTAAGCACAGTGTTTACCACCAGTAAGCCTCTACCAGTGTGTTAGCTATTATTGTGTTCTTTTCCTGTCAGTAAGAGGTCCCAACCCCCTGACCTGGGAACCCCCCAACCTCCCTGGAAAGGCCCCACAGCCTGCTTACTTCAGCAGCTCACAGCGGAAGTGTGCCAAACGTTTAAAGGCAAAGTCCGGGTCAGTCACCACCTTGCTGCTCCACAGCCTCTCAGCAACAGCCCCTGCTCTGGGCCTGGAGGAAAGGGGATAGGCACCAGGTTTCCCTGGATTCCCTGCAAGGAGGTGGGACACCCACAGGCTACTGCCTCTTGTGTAGGCTCAGGGCCAAGGGATATGAACAACACCTATTCAGAGCAACAATCTGGCTGAAGGGCTCCCAGGGACCTCAAGTTCAGCTCTGTCTTCATTAAACGTGATGTGCTCCCACTCTTCTCTCCCACAGACAAGGGAACCAGAGCAAGTCTTAAAGGCATCATGTTACTGACAGTAGCGGCAGTGGCAGGTGTTGTGAGAACATCAACTCCATACACACCCAGGCTTGGTGAGGTTGCTGAGGCGGTAGTCTAGGAAAGACTTACTATAGGAATCAAGGACTCCCGTGCTGGATCCTAAGCAAATCATCTGTGCTCATCAGGCCTGAGTATCTCTCTCTGTCCTACATATCTTATAGGTGTTGGAGAAGCATAGGTGGAAGTCAGGTGAGAGGTGACTATTACTACAAACAGAAGGGTCATTGTAGTGCCCCCTCTCTCAGGCCTGAAAGGAGAACACTACTCTGGAGGTGGCTAGACAGGATTAAGTCTGTAAGGGAGACCCTAGACCCACAAACCCAACTTCCACCTTACCAGAGTCTGGGGACCAGGTTTGTGCTGTCCACATACTCTCCCCACATACAGGCCTCTCCACCAATCACCAGAGCCTTCTGCTCGGGACCACCTATGGGAAAACAAGCAGCTCTAAGGTTCCCCTTCAACTACCATCTCTTCAGATAGGTTGTTTCATCTCCTAACCTCAAATACCCAGCCCAGACCCTCTGCCTCCACCCTATGCCCAAGCCCAGCCTCCTTTGGTCAGTAAGGAGAGCACACTGCTTTCACCTTCAAATGACAGGGGATCCACCCTGTAGAAGTCCTCCCAGTCAGGGCCATAACTTATGCGGTTCAGGTACCAGGGGGCAGAAAGCAGAGCGCGGAAGCCAGCTTTGGTGATCAGTGCCAGCTCCTTCGAATAGCTGACTGGTACTTCTTCTCGCCATACCTGGATGATTGTGTCTGGCTGAACCTGTCACAAAGGTCAAAGGGTGGTAATGGCATGAAGCTGAGGGGATTCCCGGGCCACATTATAATCCAGGCAGCCAGGCCAAGGGGTGTGTACTCCCTCTGCTTTCCAGCAGCAACGTACTTCTCTGTGACTCTGAACCACTGAGCTCCTAGCCCAGTGCAGAGGTCAAGGATTCCATAGGCCACAGGGGCTCCCTGCTGCTTCACCCTCGTCTTTCCCACATTGAGATGGTAACACTGGCTGTGAGCTAAGGGAGGCAAGCAGTGAGGCCCAGCAGATTCGTTGGAAGCTGCCATGTCCAAGTCTCCAGATGTTTCTGAGGATGGGACAAAGTTCCTGCGGAGCCCTGGCATGTGGAAGGAGGCTGGGCTCTCATTCATCAACAGTGAAGGAGAGGGAAACCCTGCTTCCGCAGACCTGTAAGACCTCAGTCTATACTCAGGAAGAAAAACCCACCCCACTAAGCCAGTCTCAGGACTCCAGGTTACCTGGCAGCAGAAATAACTCTTGATCAATCTGCAGTGAGGGCAGCTAGAGAGAGGCTCTCAAACCCACCCCCAGATCTCTGCAACCTTTCTAGAGGGAAAAGAAGAGATGGCTCCTAGTGCTCTGAATATTAAAGCCTACTCCATATCAGGAGGACCAGCCCATGCAGGGAAGGGCTGGGAGACCAGAGGGAGGCACTGGAGGTGGTTCCTTCTCCCTCTGCCCCTGGCTCACCTTTACTTTATTATCAAACACCTCCTGCCACACCACGTAGCCCTTGCCATAGGCAGAGACGATGTCAAGCAGCCTGGAGAGTAAAGAAAGTGTCTGCTCAGCTCAGACAGGCTCTAGGCTGTTGGTGCCAGTGATCTGGGGGTTGAGCCTAGCTAGGGGCCCATTCCTGATTAAGCAGTGTCTTCCCCACTTTGGAAATGACCATGCCAAACCTGAAAATATAGGACAAGAGACTCTTTTCAGGGGCTCAGAGAGTTGTCAAGAAGGCCCTGGCCCTGGTATGGTCACCCATATGAAGTGACCCAAGTGACCCTGCCCGCCCTCCTTCCTTTCTCACGTCTGGATGTAGAAGGACTCCAGCTGTTTGAAGTCATCACCAAAGCCTTTCTTCTTCATAAAGGCCTGGACATCTGGGTTGGACTTCCTAAATCCCAAGAGAAAATGAGGATTCTTTCACCATCCTAAAAGCCTTCCAAAGCTTGGGCACTAGTCACCTGGCTTCCCACAACTTCCTTTTTCACCTGAAATAATAATCAACTGAGGATCTCAGAGACCTCAAATAGGGAAGGTGTGGCTAAACAAAGCTATATGAAGGGGGCCATTGATATAGGCTGAGAAAGTTTGAGCCTGGACCTGAAAATCTTTAAGTTCAAACTCTCTAAGACAGTGGTTCTCAACTTGTGGGTCGTGACCCCTTTGGCAGTCGAATGACCCTTTCACAGGGGTCGCCTAAGACCATCCTGCATATCAGATATTTACATTATGATTCATAACAGTAGCAACATTACAGTTATGAAGTAGCAACGAAAATAATTTTATGGTTGGGTCACAACATGAGGAACTGTATTTAAAGGGCCAGAAGGTTGAGAACCATTGCTCTAAGAGAACACATATTGATCTCTCTGGACTGTGGCATGTAGCTCTGAGGTCTTGACCTGGGGCTCTGGCATTCTGGATTCCGGCGTCCCTCTCTAACCCCCACCCTGGGCATACTGTGTTCTTCCCTTACTATGTATTCTCTATTCCAGTTGGATACAAGTGTTGCTGCCACTCCCTTGCCCCACAATGTCTGTATTTTGCTCACATTTTCTCCTGGAAAGTTTTTCTCCTCTTCCATGTCTTGAAAAAACCAAACTACTTCTCCAGATCCAGCTCGAGTGCACACTTCTCAGAGAAGCCCCTCAACCTCTTTTGAGCTAAGTAGATCTGAGGATTTGGAACTTACAATTTAACACTGTCATCTATTAGTCTCAAATTCATCTCTGTCTTGCCTCTTCAACCAGACTATTTTAAGACTTCAAAAGCTAAATTATTTTTTCCTTATCCTGGATTTTTAACAAGAAAATTCTGTGCCTAGAGCTGGTTTTCCCATAAATATCTCAAGGATATGACCAGAGGAAGGGAGAGTTTACATCCACAGCCTTGCCAAAATCAGGCAGAGCCTCTCTGTAGCTGGAGAGGGGAACGGCCCAAGACCTGAGCCATCGAGATTGAGACAGAACGCTGTCTCAGAGATTAGTCCCTGAGCAGCACTTGAGATGGGCAGCCTGTCAGGGCCTAACCTCTATTCTGAGAAAGCAATTCATCAGGCTGAGAGGGGACTATCAAAGGGCTCATACCAGCAGGTGAAATCAACCTCATCTCCTCCAAGGTGAAGATAAAAATCCGGGAAGACAGAGCTGACCTCCAAGAAGAATGTGTTTATGAACTCATAGGTGCTGTTGAGAATGGGATTCACTGGTCCAAAGGTACCCGAGGGCTGAGACCCAGAGTAGCAAGGAGTCAATAATCCAGGGACACCTAAGCCAGTGGAGAACCGCACACAAGTATCACAAATACATAGAACCCATGCCCAGCCACATACAGAAGGACACTAAGTCGCACCAAGTATAATAAACATTATACTCACACAGGTAAAGACACTCAGGGACTCAAAGACACTTATAATCATGAACGTTTAGTCACAATCAAAGAAATACACCACAATCACGGACAAGAGGGTGGCAGGTAGTCAAACTGTCAGCACACACACTTTTGCCTTGACACACTGCTTCCAGCAGGGGTCACCCTCGTCCCAAAGGCAGCTCTCATACTGCCTTTCGGAAAAGCAGAGCCAATTCAGCCAAATTGGCAAAATCTTCTCACTCTAAGGCACCACAACCTGCAAGGGATTTTTTAAGACAAGGACATCTGAGAAGAATTTGCCCATATTTTAATAGTAAGAAGTGGTCTCCTTCGCCCGAAGTTAAGTTCTGCCTATCTAATTCTCAGGTGGAAGAGGTTGACAGAAAACATTCTTTCAGGAGAAGGCATGGCACATCCAAGTGCTAATGCCCTAAAGCCCCAAGGAGGGGAGGACCAGTAGACTTCCTCCAAACCCCTGAATTATTCTTACCTGGTCCCCAGGACAGAGTGTGGCCAGGAGTGTCAAATTCTGCCAATACACGGATCCCCCGAAGCCGCGCATATTCAATCACCTCCTTCACATCCTGCGCTGTGTAGATGTGGGTGGCAGGGTTATAGGACCCCTGAAAGGCATAAGACATCCTTAAGGACCTTATTTCCTGAAGGCTTATATATTAGTGGATACGAAAAATGCCTCCAGGACTCCCTGGATATCAGAAAATCTACCCAGAGCCCTTTGGTATCAGGGACTATCTTCAGAGAAGTTATTCATAACTTCCCACAAGTTATTACATCTATTATTTTATTTGTGTGCCACAATACCAGTGGAGTGAACAAGGTAGGTATGATGCCCAATGGACAGAATATAAACAAACAAATAAAAAGAAAATGAGACCAGAAGAGATTATCTCCTGAAGGTTACAGAGCAAATTAATGGCACAGCTTGGACTCGAACTCAGGTCTCCTGATTTCAAATCCAGTGCCCTTCCCATGTCAGTGTGTCCCTAAAACTGGCTAGGTTCAGTCTCTTTTTAGTTGTAGAATTTCCACTCAGCCAGCCTTCCTGTGGGTCTGGGTGGTGTCTGTTTTTTCTTTTCGTTGTTGTTTTAAAATGGTTTTGCACAGCCACAATTCCAGTGTTTATCTATGCCGCCATCTTGGTTTGCACAGCTAGGTTCAAACATCATCCCATAAACTGGGTCAGGGCGAAATCAAGACATACCTTTCTGGTGAGCTCTGGAAAAGCGAAGCTCTCATACGGGAAGGAAGGGTCATCGACCAGATGCCAGTGGAACACATTGAATTTGTTGTATGCCATGGCATCCTGTAAGTCAGAGCATGCACTGTGAACTCACCACAGATTTTCCAGACTCAGCCTCTAGCCTGGGAAGCTGGGCACACTCCAGGCTGCTTGTTATACCCTCAGCCAGCCCCAGCGTCCTGTTCAGTGTTAATGGGAACTATCAAACCTTCCCATCAGGGAGTGCCTGACATGGAGGGAAGACCCAGCATATTTCTTCTTTCCCCAGGGCACAATCAAAGACGGCTGACAGAAACTGTGCCTCCTCTTTTTGAGATAAGTTGTAGCCACATTGAGAGGAGGGTTGTAGCTATGTGGTCCCCTGGAGTCTTCTAAAAGCTCCCAAATACCCCGAAGACTAACACTTCCTCCTGCCATTTGTTCTGGGCAATAAAAGACAAACAAGCACGTAAATGAACAAACTGCTCACAAACTGACTAGTATTTATCCAAACTGTGCGGACTATTGAGAATTTAGTAGCCCCATAACCAATAAATCTCAGAAGCCAAGACTGATGGGTGCCTCCACTCCTTTCATTCCACCAGAGGAGCAAAGGAAAAGACAGACACCTGAGTTAGATCAGTAACTGTTAGATAAGACTGTCCATCAAACTCAAGATAGTGAGAAACGCCCCCAATCACAGTTTTGGAACATCTTCCTACGACCTTGTCCTAACTAAACTAAAGTTAGCTCTGCTGGTCAAAGAAGCCAATCTCAAAACACCTTTTGCATCCCAGGAGACAGGCTGGACACTGGTCCATAGAAGCCAGTGGAATAGATTTAAATCACTCTTGCTATGTTTTTAAGTTTTAGAGCACATCATCCTTCACAGTTTTCCTAGGAGTCCATAAAATTACTTATACTCTCTGACTCTTGAGGAATATGGCACCTGAGCTATCCCCTGGCCCATCACCCCGAAGAAGGCCTTAAGGCTTGGGTACCAGAGTGTCCAGGATGCTAGACAGTGGGAGATAGTGCCGAGATGTGTCCAACAACAAGCCCCGGTGAGGGAAGCGAGGAAAGTCCTCAATCTCCGTCTTGTTGATAAACAACTGTGTGGACCAAACAGTAAACATGTCAGGATTCAAAGGGAACTCACGATGAGGGTGGGTGGGGTGGGGGATAAGGAAGTCTCCCAAGACCTCTGAAAAGCCACCCTGTAACCATGCTGCAGGGTGTCTCCCCAAATGGCCCATACCTCTACCCCAATGACCATAAGCAGGAACCTGTCCAGAGAGCAACTGTCCCAGGCTAGTCAAATACAGCTGTCCCACAACCTCAGCCTGTAGGGTCCACATTTTCACCGTTAATACGCTGTTTTCTTCAGAGCGGTGTGTAAGTCTCAAGTCATTACTAAATAATGACTCAGGGGAACTAAATTACAGTGACTCCAAACAGGCCAAATCTACCAAACCAGTTTCCATGCTGTACACTCCTGCTGAGGCCATTTCCAGCCTCCAGGACTTTGTCTTAAAGCAAAATAATATTTCTAGGACTGTGGACATTGGGAGCAAACCCAAGATTTAAAAGGAGCCCTGTTAAGTGTTAATGGGATCTATCAAAAAAAGGACCCACACTTACTGTTCCCTCAGGAGATCTCCAAACAAGCTGGCTAAAAGTCTCCAGACCTAAAGGAAGTAGAAAGGCAGAATAAAGACTCCGGGAGGTGGGAAAAGGTGGATCCGTTTGGGAGGTGCCCTGTGTGGCAGGGGATGATGTCAGGGCACAAAGCTGAAGTGGGTGTAATGGAGGCTTGATGACTCTCAACATTAGGAAAGGGGGAGGTTAGGAAGCCAGTATCAATTTTTACTCATTTATTTTGGAAAGTGGCTGCATAAGGGGCTTTAGTGCACCTTCTAGAAACACATTAACTCTAAAAACCTACACTTCTACTACCCATATTTCCAAAGGTGTGAACTCACAAGAATATTGAAAAGATGTGTGCTTGTAAGGTCAGATGCAGGGACAGTTGGCCTGCAAAGTGTTAAGGCTTTCTAAAGATAATACTCAGAAGAGCTAAGGGAGCTGAGAAAGAGAGTCCCCAATTTGCTGCCCCTTCACATCTCCCAAACTAAATTGTGAAAACGTGATCATAAGCTTGATTTTTTGTGGACCTGGGTCCACATTTGGACCTACAAAAATCATCCCCTTTTCCTCCTCACGGCTTGAGAAGAGACCCAGCTAACTGGGTTTGAAGTGTAGGAGGCAGCAGCCACCCCAGTCCGCAGGACACAGACTCCTAGATTCTGGCTAGGCCCAAGGACAGGCAAGTTGAGTCCAGAGCATTGTATATTCTCAACAGCTGGAGGCCCCACGAAAGAATCCCAGAGACTTAAATTTTCAGAATGAGAGAATCCATGGTCACTCAGCACCTAATTGAGGCATACTGCTAGGGTACTGTTTGGCCTTCTCCACTCTGACTCTGATGCCCAGCGCTCTGGAGTCCCAGATTCCCCCTATCTGACCAGAGAAATCATTAGCACTTGCACAAAAGGTACAAGAGGGCAGAAAGGGAGTTGGCATGCTGTTTCTCCAAAACATAGGAAGGGGAGAGGAGAGGCCAAGAAATAAAGACAAACCAAACCCAGGTGTGGAATTCTGTGAGAATGTCCCTCATCCTTTACTAGCAGAAAAGTAGAGGTATTTGGCTAAGTCTGTATCTAGGGACCAAATTCAGTAAACCAAGAGGAACGGCTTTTTTTTTTTACATTTATTTCTTTGATATAGTTTTCTTTTTTATAAAACCTGGCCAACTGTGTATCTTTAATGCGAGCTGGACAGGCAGTGTTTGTGGCAGAGTCGCCCTTCTCCTCAGCTACTTGTCCCCCACTGGCACCCTGAACAGCAGCCTGCAGGGCTTCCCATGGTTTCTCCAGAGCACCCGCCCAGGGGAGCTGCTGCCACTCATGGTAAAAACTGTCAACTTCCAGGGAAAGCTGAAAAAGAACACTCTTTTCCTGGGGGAGAGGGAACATGCCACTTGCCCTCTACAAAGAAAGCTTCTTAAAATGCAGGTATGCGGGTAGTCGCTGGGTCCCCAGTCCTGACCTCCCACCCCACCAATGCCAACTGTCCAACATCACTGCCAGTCTCTCTCCCAGCATCAGCCCCACCTTGTTACCTCGAAGAGCTCCCCAGACGGTCTCAGACAGAAGGGAACACTGCTCATTGTTTATGGTCAGGGTGTCTGGAATGACAGAAATGACCCAGCATGGTTAAAGATTTCTACTCTCAGATTACATACCACATGTACTGTATAAATCCTTGGATTAAAAGACAACAGCAAGATCACTTTCTTTTTCTTTCAAAGAGGAGACATTCCCAGAGCAGGGCAATTGCAAGGCAGCCAGGCCTGGGGCCAGAGTGGAAGGGTGGTTAGCTAGGGACTCTGTAGGCCCTAGGAGAAGACACATGACGAGGGTCAGGCTAGAGCAGAGTCCTCCACAAGCCACCACCTGCTTGAGGGTCAGTTTCTCCCCTAAGAAACATGAACTCCTGCCAGCCTTTAACTGGAAGTATGAAGTCTCCTTGCTGGCAAAGGGAACAGTGATGCTCAGAGGGGTGAGTCCAGGGTCTGACGTTCAGAAAGACTTTGAAGCCACTCTCCTTTCCCCAGGCTTCAGCTTCCTCATCAAGAATGTGAGGAAGAAGCCAAGACTTGAATTTCACTTTGGAGACTGAGAAATGCCCAAATGCTGCTGATCAGGAAAGATAGGAGGCAGGACTTGACCTCATCTCAATTCAAATGACTAAAACTCCTCCTCTTTCCTGTGTAGGATCTCTTAGACAGTAACAGCAAAGTATATACACATTCCTAAAATGGCAAAAGAATTATGCTCAGTCCAGAAGGTAGGCGTACTCTGGGACTCAGTGAACAGCCAGTGTGACAGTCCAGTCAGCCTGCAGACACTGGTTAGAGGGCATAGGAAAAACTCACTGTTTATGGCTCTTGGCACTTAGTCCTCACAGTCATGGATGGCTCCAGGACCAGCCTCAGCAACTTAAGCCAGGCCACCTAGAGCTACAGCTCCAGACAAGTGCTTGCTCTTCTAGAATGGGAACAGGGTACTTACAATTCTCCACTGACTCCAAAGAAGGAAGCTGCTCACATCCAGGAGTGACCACAAGGATAACCAGTGACTGCTTCTCCAATGTATGCTGTTCTCCTGCAAGGACAGTGTACACTTAATGTGGCTGACCTGCCACCTGAGGCAGCAGGCAAAACCAACACCCAAAGGAGGGTCCCTAGCTCTAGTCCCTTCAGTATGCCTGCCTGTGGCAAGAGGGGAGGCAGGGCAGGGCATGTACCCTTGGCACATGCACTGCCTAGTCATTTGTGAGACGTTTTCATTTTGGTTGTGCTCCCCTCTCTCCCCAGTGACTCACCCTGACCATGTATGAATGATCTGGTGTCAGCCCTCTGTAACCAGGACTGTAGATTTCTGGCTTGATACAGTCCAAATACACATTTTTAAGGCCCTAGCAACTGCTTTGAAACTAGAGGCAGCTCTAGAGCACTCAAAGTGTGGTCTTTGGGTTAGCTGCTGTCTGTACACTGTGTTATTGGTTGGTCACCAGACAGGAAGCTTATATGATGCCAAAAGGTAAATCAATTATGTCAGAACAAACACACTGATAGTTCTAACAGTTTTTTTTTCATTGCAAGATCTTGATGAAGGCAACAGTTTCACATTCTGGTATGTACGCTTCCCATCTCATTGCAGTCTGGTACTTGACATAGCACTGCTCTCGAAGGCTCCAGATGAAGACTTTCCAACCATGTGAAATGGGAGCTACTGTGAGCAGATGAAGACAGGGGATCTCCTATGCAAAGGGGGCCTGAGATGATCCAGCTGGTTTCCCAGCTAAGGCATATGGTCATCAGCCCATTCTGCCTCCTTCCCTCTGCTCTCCTCTATCCAGGTTCTTTCCCAACAGTGGAAAGCCATGTAGTCGGAGCCCAACATGCTGTAGCATAGAGTCTGACAAACCCAGTATATGCTGAAAAAAAGACAAAATACCAATGCTGTCTCTTCTTAACCTCCTACTAGTTCTTCTCTGTGACCTTCAGGGTGGTTGTTATTGTACTGTCCCAAGTCTGAGCTTATGGCATACAAAAAGTCAATGAGCGCTCGCTCTCTCTCTCTCTATTTCTCTCTCTCTCTCCTTTCTGGAGCCACATCTGTTCCCACTGGAACCACAACATCTATGATTCCTATAGGACTACACAGTCAGGGTCAGAATGGCAGGGAGAGAGAATCCAGAACCAAGAAGAATATTCCTCAAACTATGCCTTCATCCTGTACCTCCTTGTCCCCACTCTGTCACATATCTGAGAGCCTCAATATCACTATGTGGAGAGTGTATCTGCATATCTATCCAGGCAGTCCCCTCAAAGAGGGCAAAGTCATAGCTTTAGTATTAATCCTCTGGATCTCACTCAAGCTACCAAACAGGAGAAATCACAAATAATCTGTATGCAACTGCCATGGTCACTGTCCCAGGGACAAGAGAGGCTACACAAACACCAGGTTTATCTGAATTACTACTTGAAGACAAGAAAACAACTAATTTTTGTTGTTGCTGCTCTATCTTACTTTTCTAAAACATATCTCCACTCTATTCTCTAAATCCATAGTCATTTAGGGAGAGGGTCACAGATTCTTTTGAAGATCTAATGAAAATGAAAGGATCTTCCCCCTAGAATGATGCCCCTAAATTAAAGGCTCATCTGTCCACCCGTGCCACTGATCGCATAGTAAAGAACCCCTATCCTAAGTGCCCTTGGTGACCCATCTGGGTTTGGGCTGCTGCTTAAACAAGCTGAGGGGGAAATCTGGAGGAGCTGGTGATGTGAGAGCTGCAAAACAGGAGGGACACCGGTCACTTAAAAGGAAGTAAATAGAGTATCATTGTGGTTTTCCACCTCTAAC
Source organism: Murina feae (assembly GCA_004026665.1). Taxonomy (NCBI): domain Eukaryota; kingdom Metazoa; phylum Chordata; class Mammalia; order Chiroptera; family Vespertilionidae; genus Murina; species Murina feae. The sequence goes on from PVJC01015048.1 coordinate 15,129, forward strand.
TTGCTATTCCACGGAGAGCAGAAAAGAGGCAGGGAATAGGCTAGCCACCTCTGCACACGGCTGCACAGAGAAGCACCCAGGTGTGGGAGGCACCGGACAGGAAACGGCCCATCAGGCAGCAATCTCATGGGCACATTCATGATAAGCCCAGGGGGGACAGCAGGAAATCCTGAAGCCTCAAGTGCTCAGGAAGCAGCCTGGAAAACAGAACCAGGAGCTAGGAAATCAGGAAAGGTAGGTACTGGTTCTGGTTCTATTGGTGCCAACCTGAGTGAATCTCAGGCTCCCATTTCCTCCCATGGAAACAATGACAGGGCAGGACCACATCATGTCTTCCAGGCTCCATTTCATGACCACTGCCTCCTTTCTCCGCAGCTTCCTCATCTCCCTGCTTAGGGTTCACTGAGAAGTTTGTATTTTTCTTTTTAATTAAAAAGTTGAAAACTTTGAACAGTACAGAGTGTTTAAAACAAACTCTCTTTGATACCCCTCCTTTGTCACTCTCTCTTTGACGAGATAACCACTGTTAGTTGTCTACCCTTTTGTCCCGTTTTTAAACATAATTTTGCTTTATTTATCACAGACAGATCCACTGGACATGAAACTCGATGAGTTCCTTTTATCCTCAAACTGCCAGTGGTGAACCATCTCCAGATGCAGGCACTAGGAACCTTCCATCTGCTCTCTGTTGCGATCCTCTCCCACCTTTACTTCCTTCCCTCCTGCCCTAGAAGTGATGGGCCATCTCACATTCTAGCTAGTACTCTCAACAACCTGTATCTTTTATCTTCTGTTGCATTCAGTGGGCAAAAGTCTCAACCCTAAAAATCATGTGTCAGTGGGATTGGGCCACTGGTGAAATCATGATCTCTCATCTTGGCTGGGCCTGGGATGCTAACCTGAAAATCTTCTGTCTCTGCCATTGCTATTTTTTCTATTCTCTGTAACAGCTATTTCAAACGTATACTAATATATAGGCAGTTAAGACAGGCATGAGCAGAGTAGGACAGGCCAAGAACAGAGATCACCAGGGCAGAAAGCTGGTATAGACAATTACTGGGTGGGACGCTTGCCCTCAAGGTGACCTTTCCTCCTCCTGCATATTGGTCATTCCTCTTAGACTTCTTAACTTTTCATATCACTGGTCATGTGATTCAGACCCTCCCCTGGCATGTCACTAGTCTTGTGGCAGACTCCTTTATAGGAGGAACAAGGGGACCAGAAAATAGTCTCTTATGACTCCCATTCAACTTTCTTAAGCATTAAGCCCTAAGGACAATGAGGTTCTGGCCCTCATCAAATAATTTCAAGAACAAAGCCTCTGTCTGTTGACCACAGAGACAGAGTTTGGCCACACTAGAGATAACATCTAGACCTCGGTTGTGTTTCAGCTTCAGGCCCAGAAAAGCAGCAAGGGGTGCCATCATGGCTGACAGCAGGATCAGCTGTGATGACTAATGACCTCCTGTCCTGGTACTGACCAATCAGTGGAGACCATGACCCTAAAAGAATACACCTGGAAAAACTGATGAATATTCCCTTGAGATCCTCCCCTGAGACTTTGCTTACAATTCTTGCCTTTAAAACCCTTCAGATTAAGAACCCAGCATGGCCTTGGCCAGCATGGCTCACCTGTTAGAGTGTCAGCCTGCTCATTGAAGGGGTCACAGATTCAGTTCCTGGTTAATGTTTCTCTTTCTCCTCCTCCTCCTCCTGCTCCCACCCCCTTCCTTTTTACCTTTCTACTCTCTTTGAAAATCAATGGGAGTTAAATATCCTCAGATAAAAATAAATAAATAAATAAAGAAAGAAAGAAAGAAAGAAAGAAAGAAAGAAAGAAAGAACTCAGCATGTCTTTCTCCACTCCCTTCTTTCCCCAACATTATGTTCCCCTCTCTCCCTCTCTCGATCCCATCTGCCTTTCCTCCCTCTTTCTTCCCTCAAGGTGTATACCTTTGCTTTCTTTCTCCTAAGGCCAAAAGCCCTTCTTTTGCCTCTGTAATTTGCTTCCTGAGCTCATGGACCTCACTTCTTCCACAGCTCACTTCTACCTCTGTGACTTTCTAAATAAACTTTTGCTTGTATTTGAGTCTTGACCGTGAATTCTTTCTTAGCCAAAATTCAAGGACTGCGGTTTAACATCTGGTGTCATTCACTATTAACAATAGAAATTTCTTCAAATTTATAGCTTGATCACCACCTCTGTTACTCTTAGCAGACAATCAGAACTCCCATCCATTCCTACCTTCCTCTCTTCTTCCTGACAAAAATATCGGCAACACACACTTGGTCTTCACCTTCTCCTCTTCCTACCCTGGTGGAATGGATTTCCTTTCACCTGCACTCTAGATTTCTCCTTAGGCTCCTCTTGTATAAATTATTTCCCTTTCCCCCAAAATCTTCACATTATTTTTTTTGGGTGATTCTTTCCCATTAGCATTAAAATATTTGCAAGTCTCAATTGTATTGAGAAGGCTAAAAAGGGCTAATTCAAAGGTAGCCCTGATGTTTTGGGGGAATGGGGGTAGGAATTCATGCTAGCAGGCTCAGTGTGCATTCTTAATAATCTGCGGCTGAGACATTGCCTCCTTCCCCATCACCTCCTTCCCTGAAACTGAATTTGCAAAACAAGCCATGAGCGCTGCCCTGGGGTAAGGGTAGATTGTTAGCTGGTGCAGAAACTTTGGGACACCTGGGGGAAGGGTAGATGGGTATAGCACTTCCTCCAGGGCCTCCAGGGAGGAAGGGAGCATATTTGTAACACAATAAACTTGAGAGGTGGTTATAAGGCATATGCCCCACGTGTTACTCCACTCTGATTTGGAACATTCCCAGAGTCCGCACACGTTATCAAAACTGTGATTTCTCCACTTCTTCAAAGCCTCGCTTAGTTTTTTGGTCTTTCTGCAACAGTATGTTATCTCAAACAGTCACTCTTTCACTCGCCTTCCAGTCACAAAGAAACTCTGGAGGAAATGTAGCCTGAGCAGTCAGGTGTTGACAAAGTCAGACAGATCTGGGTGGAAGTGTTGGTTTTACATTTGGTTCTAGCTGTGGGCAAGTAATTTTCCCTCTCTGAGCTATAGTTTCCTCATATGTAAAATGGGGATTGTAGCAATACCTACTTTGGTGGGCTGTTGGGAAGATTAAAAAAGTGCATGTAAAGTGCTTAGCTTAGTGTCTAGTACATGACAAGTGCTCATGGAGATGGCCATCCTAAGTCTTCTTTTTGTAGCCACTTCCTGGCATCCTATCTACTTCTCAGTCTACTATAACCTGACTTTCTTCCACCTGAAAATGCCTTAACCAAGGTACTGTGATTCTGTGACTAAATCCAAGGGACCTTTTTCAATTCATTCATTCACTTAACAGTTATTTATTGAGTGTATATGTGCCAGGTTGTTCTAAGTGCTAGGGACAGTGCAGAAAAAAAAATCCCTATTGTCATAGAACTAATATTTTAGTAACCACTCACTACCTCTGAGATCTCATGGCAGCATCAAACATCCCAGACCTTCTTAAAACTAAACTCTCTTAGCTTAGGAAACACTGCTCTCTCTTGGTTTTCCTTCTAACTTCTTGAATATACTTCATCATTCTTCTTTTTTTCACCAATGTCTATGTGCTGGTGTTCCCCAAGTCACAGACTACTCTTTTTCTCCTCAGTTATGCTCTCCTTGGACAATCCCATGCACTTCCATGTAGGCTGATGACTCTTAAACCTTAATTTCTATGCCAAACCTCCTGAAGCTCTAGACTCATACACCTCTACTCAAATGACTCAAAAGCAACTCGAAGCTTAAATACAAAACTGAACCAACTCAATAGATCATAAACCCAGACCATAAACCTCCTCTTCCCCCTACCTTTTTAAGTAGATCTAAAGTTAATTCATTCAATATTTACTGTCTGTCTACTATGTGTCAAACACTGTATTAAGCACTGAGATGACAACAGTGGAAAAGAAAGATCCACTTAAGTCTTATAACTACAAATCCTTATTATCACAACATCATCACCCTCTTCCCACTTCCATTGGTCAATGCTTTAATTCAGCCTCTCATAAATTCTCACCTGGATGACTATAAAAAAATCTCCCAGGTGGTTTCTCACTGCCTCCTTATATACCCCATTTCGGTCTACTATCCTGTGTGATCTTTTAATATGAAAATCAGATTATGACCATCTCTGCTCAAAGTCCTCCAATGGCTCCCATAGCTTTCAGGATAAAGTCCAGAATCCACTGGATGACAGTAAGAACTCCAGCCATGTCTTTCTCTGTTGTAGAAACTCCGTATAGAAACTCTCACAGTAGCACAATGAATTCTTTACAGAACCCTGAATACCCCCAATTTTCTCCATACTTTTCTTTGCACGCATTGCTTCTTCCAATTGAAACAAATCTGCATTGCTTCCATATCTCACTGCACTGATTTTCTTTTTATAAAGCTTTGCTATTAGGCCCCCACCCTTTCCTAAGAGAACTTCCTATGTGATCATGAATCAATACATACTTATATTTTTCATGACATTTATCTTAATATACACTGTTTGTCCATTTCCTCACTGTGGCTGTGAGTTCCTTCAACAGCAGGGACCAATCTCAGTGTCTTTGTATTCCCAGTACCTGACACAATAAATATTTCCTGAAAATAATGAATGATGCTAGAATACTTAATGTTATATATGCATAATGATTATGCTACATGATAATTAGGTATAAATGACAAACAGTTAATGTAGAGATTACTTTTATACACCCAAACCTAGTATGTTTTGGACTGGGGTGGGAGATGGTAAGAATATATATAGGCACTTTACACTTTCTGGACAGAAGAACTCATTGCTACATTAGGGTATCTGGAAACTCTGTCTTTACCTCAATGCACAATAGCCTCTCCCTCCACCAGCCCTTCTCCCTCAATCAAAACATTTCTATCATATCAATGTGTTTAATTCACAGAATCTTAGCAGCATGGAGAAAACACATTCATTTTGGTTATAAATAGGCATTTGGTTTGGTTTCTGGAGTGGAAACTAGAAAAGTCAACCCAGCCTACGGTACCTTCCCACTCTTTCAGGTCTACCCAGCTCTATACGTCCTTGTACTTGCCTAGGCTGGTGCCAATGTTACTGGTTCTCCACGTCCACTTTGTTCCCCTTCCTCTAACCCCTTTATATACATAACATCCAGGCTTCCTTTCCGGATAATCAACCTAATAAAAACCCTTGAAATAATTCATTTCCCACTCATTTTTTCATTCCAACCAAAATATATTGAGCACTTACTGTGCATCAGGAACTGTGCTAGGTGCTGGGGCAGTTAAAAAGAAAAACAAGCCCTGGTCCCTGCCCTTGAGGAGCTCACAGTCTAGTGGGAGAGACAAATACAAACAACAATTAAAAAACAGCACAATAAGGATGACAGTAGATATTATAGCTATCTCCAAAAAGGGAAGCAGGCTTAACCTTGGAGGGAACCTCTGACCAGGAATCTTGAACCCCGAGTTGGTGTTTGCCAGGCCATCAAGAGGGGATGAGGTACCTCAATGCACAATAGTCTCTTCCTCCACCAGTCATTCTGTTCCCTCAATCAAAACATTTCTATCATATCAATGCGTTTCATTCACAGAATCATAGCAGTTAGTGCAAAAGTACACTGGTGTAGGTAGGGAAAGAGGCAAGGCCACCTCTGCCAAACTTCTTATCCCAGTAAAGCAGAAGTCTGAGAAGCCAGCTGCCTGAGCCCGGAGCCCCACATAGTACTGCTGAGTTCAGTGTGGACCATGGTGCATCCCCCCGAGTTCCAAGATTGTGCACCCTCCAGAGATGCCTAATTCCTACTCAGAAGTGCAACTGGTCCAGACCACAAATGAATCCTGGATGCTCTTCCTTCCATCTTCTTTTGTAAAAGTTGTAGTTAAAAGTCTTCTTTTCCCCTCCACTTTTAAAACTTGATATATTCTCCTCCTCTTCCCCTATGACTCCATTGAAAACATCTCCCTATAATTACACACTCCAAGAGATAACCTGGTTAACATTCTGCACAGTGTTTCAATTCTTGAAAAGACATAGATTATTAATTTTTAAAACAAAAAGAGAACCTAATACATATTAGTAACTTTTTTCCACTTACCAAAATGATCTGCAGATCTTTTAATATCAACATATGTAAGTCTACATCACTTGTAGATGCTGAATAGAATCCCATTTTTGAGATATACTTTAAAGATTTAAAGTCCTGACTTCTCTCCTCTTTGTTGACATCTGGACATACTTGGAAGTTTTTGACATTATAAACAATATCTAGTAAATAGTTGTATGTATCCTTTTTAAAAAGCAGTTGTGAGAGATTTCTGTAGGAAAATTCCTAGAGGTGAAAATGTTAAGCCAAAGATATGAAATACTAGGAGCCTGGTGCACAAAAATTTGCGCACTCGCAGTCTGGGACCCCTCGGGGGATGTCCACCTGCTCACATGCCTGGTCAGCCTGGGTGAAGGGCTGATGGCTGTTTGCAGGCTGGCCAAGCCCCCCAGTGGGAACCCTCACCCCATGGGGGTGTGGCCTGCCTGGGTGAGGGGCTGAGGGCTGTTTTCAAGCTGCCCACAGCCCCTTTGGGGTTCGGGTACCTACTGGGGTGCCTGGGTGAGGGGCTAAGGGCTGTTTTCAGGCTGGCCACATCCCCTTCAGGGTTTGGGTCCCTGCTGGCATGCCTGGTCAGCCTGGGTGAGGGGCTGAGGATCACTCTCAGGCTGCTCACAGCTCCCATTGACCCAATGTCCCAGCAAGGCTGGCTGGAAGCAGGTTTCTGGGGTTTATTTATCTTTTATAATTGAAACATTGTTGCTGTGAGCCGAGGCCTAGGCAGGCAAAGAAGCCTTCTGTTTGCTTTAGCTCTGTGGCTTCTATAATTGAAACACTGTTGCCGTGCACGGAGGCCCAGCCAGCCTAGGCAGGCAGTTGCAATGGAAGCCTCCTATTTGCTCTAGCTCCATGGCTGCCAGCCTCCATCTTGGCTGGGTTAATTTGCTCTAATTGGCTGGTGGGCGTGGCTTGGCTGGTGGGCATGGCTTAGGTGTCTCGGAGTGATAGTTAATTAGCAATATTACTTTTATTAGAGTAGATTTTTGTTTTAATACTGCCAAATTACTCTTCCAAAATTATTGCACTGATTTATATCTGAACCAACATTGTGGGCCCATCTCTTCACATGCTTCCAAAGCTAGACTGTCTCATGCCTTTTCATTAGAGCCAGCCTGATAAATGTGTCATTTTAAAATTTGTATTTCTTTAATAATGAATAAATTTGAGCACTGCTTTGCATTTACTGGCTGTATTTTTTGTACTTTTTTTGGTTAATTTTCTTTTATTGATTTGTTAAGGTTTTAAACTTGTCTTCTAAGGTTGCAAATATTCATTCTATTTTGACTTTTATTCTATCATTCATTCATTCATATTCATTTTCAGCTGAGGATGTTTTTCCATTAGTTTTCAGAAAGAATGGAAAGGAGGGAGAGAGGAAAAAGGAAAGACGAAGAGAGAGAAACATCAATGTAAGAGAGACACATAGATTGGTTGCCTTTTGCCCGTGCCCTAGCCAGGGCTGGAGACAAACCCACAACCCACGTAATCAAACCTGGGATCCTTCTGTGCACTGGCCAACACTCTATTATTGAGCCACACCGGCCAGGGCATGACTTTTGTTTTTTAATCTTATGGGTTATTTTGCTTTACTTTTATGCAGTGAAATATTTTCATTTCTTCCTTTATGGTTCCCTTTATTTGCTGGCTTAGCAAGTCCACCTCTACCCCTAGGAGAATATGAATAGTCTCCTTTATTTCCTTCTAATATTTTTATGGCACACCTTTATTCTTTAGATCTTTAACCCACCTGGAACTTCCTTTTGTGATTGATATGAGGTAAAGATTTAATTTTTTTTCTAAATGGATAATAAGCCATTTATTGACTAATCTATCTTTTCACTTTTAATTGGAAATTCATCCTTTATCACATATTAAGTTCTCGTGTATATATATGAACTCTTACTTCTGGAACTTATTTTCTTGGCAATCTTACAGGCAGGGAAATCTTTCTATCACCTTTTGTCACTCTGCCTAATATATAATTGCCTCTGCTCATTTTTGGAGCCACACTCTTGTTCCTGTACGTGTTTGCTCTCCTCCACAAACCACCTGCACTACATGTCACCCACTCCCACAAACCTTCTAGAAGCTTGTTCCATAGTATTTAACTATCAAAATCCTCAGTCTTTTCTACTTCCTCCTTAATAGAAGTTGGCTTTCCTAGGAATGCTACCTCTCCTACCAGTCACTCTAAGGCAGCTCCTTCTCACATCCTTGGGTTGGGACCTGGGGTTGCTGTCAGGCCCTCTAGCATCAAGCAAAAACAAAATAAAACAAATAAAAATGCGCTTGACGTGTGGCTCAATAGTTGAGCATCGACCTATGAACCAGGAGGTGACAGTTCAATTTCGGGTATTTCGGGTACGGGTATATGCCTGGGTTGTTGGTTCAATCCCCGTAGAGGGTGTGCAGGAGGCATCTGATCAATGGTTCACTCTCATGATGAATGTGCCTATATCTCCCTCTCCCTTCCTCTCTGAAATCAATAATATATTAAAAAAACAAATCACAAAAAAATGTTCTTCGGTGGCTCATGCCATCCAGCTGTAAAATCTTGAGCCTCTCCTTGTTTCAACAGCCTGCAACTTCCTGGTTACTTGTTTATTTACCCAAGACTTTGGATCTTCCTCCCCATCCTAAAGCTTGCTATTACCCCAGATAATTTTAATACTCAAGAGGAAGAATTAATGCACATTCTGGCTTAGCAGTTATCCAACACCTTTTTCCTCCTCTCCCACACCCCCACATGGTCACCTTCTGGAAATTCTTGTTCCCTGGAAGTGCTCCAACTCATTCTCTCAAGCTTCAGTACCATGTAGCCGTTTGCTAGAAACTAGACACCTCACACTTAACAGGTCCAAAATCAAACTTACTTTTTGTTATTCTCACCCCACTTCTAGCCTCTTAACCAGTATCTGTCTCTTTTCATTCCATCCTTCCTCCCTTCCCTTCCTCTCCTGCTGTTTCCCATATCTTTGTCAATGTCAGCAGAAGACATTCAAATTGCTACATCATAAATCTGGAGTGTTTCTCAGATGATTTGGGTCTACTTCTCTAGCTTCAGAAATAGCTAGCTCACCCTGGAACTGTGTGCTTCAACCATACTGACCTCGAGTTCCTTGAATATGGCATGAAAGCTTCTTTCCTGAAGGCTTTTCCCATATGCAGTTCTTTTTATGTGGATTACTACCTCCATCTCCACCAACTCCTACTTTCAGATCTGATTAGACAGCTCTTTATGGAAGCTTCTCAAAATGTACCTACAAATGCACACACACACACACACACACACACACACTTGGGTCAGGTGCTCCCAAAGCACATTGTACTTCAATTATCAGCAAAAATCACACTTCTTTGTACTGTAAATTCTTTAAGGATGGGGGAAGTTCAATTAATATTCTTTGGACCAAAGCTATTGACAAACTATAGTTGCTTAAAATCCTACTAGTACTAAGATGGATGGAAGGGAAGAAGCCAGCCAGAAATACTACCAGAATATTGATAATGATGGGCCAGGTATCAAAATATTCATAGCCTGAGTGCTGTTGATTAAATAATTAAATGTTAGAAGTAATAAACACTAGAGTGTGATTCAAATCGCTAATTGATATAATACTTGAAGAAGACACTTACAAGTCAATTACCCCACGATTGTACAGTAAAAAGAGCACAGTATCTGCAGACAGACAGGCCTGCTGAAATTTTTGCTCCACTCCTGCCAGCTGTAACCCTGGACATGTCATTTAGCCTCTGTGAAGGATGTCATTTAGTTCTGAAGGATGGAGATAATACCAACCTCATAGAATTGTTATGAAGATCAAGGGCATAGTATACAGCAAGTGCCAAACATTCGATAAATGCTTGTTTCTTTCCATTTTCTACTCCCATTTTCCCCATAGGTCAGGGGCTGGGAGCCTTGTGGGATAACCACACCATAAGCAGCAACTTCCCCAAGGGCATTTCATGAACTTCTTTCAGAAGCCTGAAGCTCCATGACCGTGTGATGCCACCTTGTATGACAAACAGGCTGACACTCCAACATATAACAGGAACATAAGCTTGGAACTCTAAATCTGCCTCAAACTAAGACTACGGCCCCAGTCAAAAGATCAAAGCTACTAATGTGGGATCCCAGTACTAGTTACCATCAGGGCAAAGTCAAACAGGACAGAATTAAAAACTTTTCATCCAGTGTACCTGGTAAGCCATTTCCCTTGTTCCCATTCCAAAGCTTTACAAAAGGAGAGGCTGCTTACTGACACCTGAGCTGGCAAATGCCCAAATTTCTACATCTGAGCACACATGTCCAAAGCAAAGAGCTCTACACTATAGCCAAACCCCAACCAACCTCAAATGTGGCCACAATGATAGCACACCATTATTGGCTGGAGAACAGGACTGAGTGCATGGCCAGGAAGCTTCCAGCAGTTGCCAACCGGTGGTCCACAGACCATAGGTGGTGCAAGAGGTCCGAAAGGTTGGGGACCGCTGGTTAAGCAGTAACAGAAGCTTAAAACAGAAGCAAGAAATGAAAGAGAGAAGTTCCTGACCCAATAATGGATCTTATTAGCTAGAACCAGGAATAGAGAAGAGAAGCAAATCCATTTCTCTATGACAATGAACTACAGACCATAAACCTTGAGGCAGATCACAGAAAACCATTCCACAAAAACCTCTCTTTCATCTATAGACACAACTTCCTCTCTTCAGTTGACCTTGCTGTCAGTGCCCCCACAAAGTGGGAGAAAGGTCCTACTTAATCCAACTGGTTAAACCTCTTGATAGTGCACACTGACTTTATTCTGATCACTTATTTCCAGGGCCAGCAGGGGAAATTTACAAAAATTAACAGTGACCTCCTTCATTTCTAAAAGAAGCATTGGTTAGGCAGTAAAACTTTCCTTCTGTAGAATCAACAGGAAAAGGATTAGTTTTATGCCTTTAACTGGCTAGTATATTGACAACAAGCCACAGAAAGAGGCTGTATAGTGCTAAGGAAAAAAAAAAGCCTATACCTGCTATTAGAAACAAAAACAAACAAACAAAAAGGTACCAATAGGCAAAACTCTACAATGCCCTGCTTCACTCATTTCGTGGTGGGGAAGCGGGTGAAAGAAGAGCAGGAGGGACACCACTGGGACTGACTTTTTATTTTTGTTTTTTAAATCACTGAATTCTTCCTTCTACTTACATGTAAAGACATTTATCACTTATCTCCTTGTTATCCTCAGAAATGTTTGAAATATAGGCAGATTATTTTTTTAAAAGCAGCAGTAGCTACTTGGAAATTAAACAGGTTGCCTGAGGACACATCCTATATAATAAAAGCCTAGTATGCAAATCGACTGAACTGTGGAATGACCAGTGGAATGACCAGTCACTATGATGCACACTGACCACCAGGGGGCAGATGCTCAACACAGGAGCTGCCCCCAGACTGCAGGCCCCAGGCCAGCCAAGGTGGATGCCAGCAGGGCCCCCCCCAATCGCCCCTCTGGTTGCCCCACAGATCAGTCCTGATCGCCAGCCAGGCGCAGGGACCCTACTCGTGCACGAATTATATGTACTGGGTCTCTAGTAGTTAAATAAGTAACTAGTAAACATTCTCTGGCTGATTTCTGAATAAATCATGCTCCAGACCAAGTGTTCCACTGTATACAGTCTTCAAGCAGAAAATACAAGGCAGGGGGGATCAACAATGGCACAAGGAAATACAACTTGAATTTTTCATTAACCAGGCCCAGTCTACCACACACCCTTGATCAAACAGAGCTCCTTGGGTTCAGTAGTATCCAGATTATCTAACAAGCGTTACAAATTAGTAGTAAAGAAAAAACAGAGAGGACAGGCTGATTGAGGCACAACAATTATTTTGCTCCTAAAAATTAGATCCTTTTACCTACCTCCTTTCCAAATCTTATTATTTCTCCTCATGTGTCCCTCTATTCTCCTTCACAAGAAAAATAATTCTACTACAGAATTCTATGTTTTTTTCTTCCTCTTTTGCTTTTAAAAGAAGACACTTAGTGGAAATCAAGTTAATGATAACTAACTTGATCTTGTCCTTGTTATGGGAAAGGATAAAGTACACAGCCACTAGTTTAATTAGAGTGGAGAAAACCAATCAGCATTATTCTTTCTCTCCAGCCATTAAATACTATGGCTTCAATCAACTACCTGTAGTTTCAGGGAAAGCAAAGAAGACAGCAGGCAAATGACATAATCAAATCTAGCCACTTAACCTGAAAAATTAGGGCTTTATCAGTTCCATTAATCATGCAAAAAAGTATTTGGGCACAACATTAGATGGGTGCCATCCCAAATGATCAGATCTTTGATTTGCAAACAGGATGTGGCTTAATAACCAAAACACAGAACTAGGTATCTAGAGCCCAAAGTAATTCCATTCAACGGGTTTAACAACATGTAGCACACACTCTCCAGTTGACAGAAATAACTCTCAATGACAGGTAGCAAATCCTAAACATCTCCACAGATCACTTAGCAGCTGGAGAACTATGGCTAACCCTTGAAGGTTTCAGAATAGAATGGAAACTCAGTACTAGACTTGTTTCTCAGAAAAGGGAAGTATGAACCTCACTGAATTCGAGGTTCAGATCAAAACCAGAAGTTGTGCTATATTAAGAAAAACAGTGGTCTACAACTACAAGGAAGTTATTTGGAGGAACGGGATGAAAAGCAGTTAGCTAAGATTTAACTTGCATATGTTGTTTTCTTTAATAAAATCAGCCCCCAGGAGAAATATACCCTTGTTTGGGCCTTATGAATGATACTTTCCTCTCCACCAATTCATCTCTTCCTACCCCCTCCCCAGAAATAGGATTATAGCTCAAGTCATCTGAAAGCCTCCCCAGAAAACTGTGATTCAAAGGGAAGGCTCCATGAGAAGAACAACAGAGAAAGAAGTTACTCATATGTCTTTGGTAATGTTCATCCAAACCAGTTTTTATTAGCTTTCAGTGGATAAGAACTCCTCAACTAGTAGAGTAAATTCATTCACAAAAGGGTAATAAAATGAAATAAACACTTTATTTAATTTCTTACCTGTCTCCAAATCTATTTTATTCGGAATTTACAGCACCCTATTATCACATAAGCATGGTTTCTATTTTCTTGATTAAACTGTAGCTCTAGTGTAATGAAGGTAAAGGCTTAATTTAGAAGTATAGGAATTATCCTAATTTGTACAATAGTAGTAAACATCCTAATTACCTCCTTTTGAGCATTTTATAATACACTGTGTCCTTTTGCTTCATATTTCCCCACTTGGACTGCAAAGCTTGACCTAGGTTGTCTTCTTTTCTTATAACATCTGTAGTGCCCACCACTAGGATAGGCACAAAGCAATTACATGACAGATCTATTTTTTTGCACAAGCCAGGCCCTAACTGTTCTATATAAAACTAAACATATTTTGAGTGCCAATCCCGTGTAAGGCATTCTAATATTTGTCACAAAGGACTAAGAGAAATATGTGATATACCACACAATAGCAGGCCTTTTATCCTCCCAGCCTAACGCACACATTTTACCTTGATGCCAAGACTCTCTGTCATTCTCTAACTGCCATCTGTTTAATTACATGCTTTTAATTCTATATCAAATGAGAATTTTTGTGAAAATAATTTCAGCAGTTGAAGTATCACTCAAAATGATGTTACCACCCTAAATGGTTTGGCTCACTGGATAGAGCGTCGGCCTGCGGGCTGAAAGGTCCCAGGTTCCATTCCGGTCAAGAGCATGTACCTGGGTTGCGGGCACATCCCCAGTGGGGAGTGACCAGGAGGCAGCTGATCGATGTTTCTCTCTCATCGATGTTTCTAACTCTCTATCCCTCTCCCTTCCTCTCTGTAAAAAATCAATAAAATATATTTAAAAAATGATGTTACCATATTGGCCCAACCATAAATATGGTTTCCACTCATAAACATCTACATGTCATAACCAGAGAAATACATTCCAGATTTTCAAAACTCTGAATTGTACATCCATAAAATAGAATTTGATTCTTTTGTGTTGCTGACTGCACTCATTAATTTGCTTTAAATAATAATCTTCAAACACAATTTTCAGCAGCTGCCTTAAAGAAAATTGCTAATCCCTGCTAATTTAGATAAAACCAATATCCAAAGTACTCCTGACTTTTCATTAATCCCACTTTATCTCCACTCCTGAACCTCATTCCTCACCACTCCCCAGCCCCCACCCTCATCACACTTACCAGCCCAGCACTTTTGAGATCAATCATAACCCTTTGTGACTGCTCAAGCCCTGTACCCTTCCTGGAATATTCTCCTTTCAGTCCAGGCCTATTATATTCACCACCTCATTATAGGTGGTTGCTCAAAACTCATTTTCTAACGGAAGTGCTCTATGATTTCTCTCACCGTTTAAACATTTCCTGAACATGCTATGTGCCAGACACTGTCATGTAATCTTGCGTAAATCAATACATTTCTCACGTTTTGTTATACGAGTTTTGGGTGTCAGCTCTGGTCTCTACCCAGCCCTGGCACAGCTTCACTAGGACTCTGTGACCCTTGAACACCGTAAGAGGGATCTCCTTGGATGTCCATTGGTGTAGTGTTTCCAGTAGCTTGGTATCCTGATTGAAATGCAGTCCCATAGCAGGCATTTTGGGTGAAATGCAGTCCGAGGGCAGGAGTCCAGTGAAGTGAATGGACTAAACCTTGGGGAAGCTGGGACAGCCGGAGGGACAGGGCAGGAGCCCGACCAAGGGCGTCTCGGGAATCCTGGGGAGTTGTCCCTGGGTAGGCAGCCCCGGAGCCCAGAACCAGGCGGGGCAGGGCCGGCTCACCTGTGAGGACAGGACGTTGCCAAGACTCGGAACCGAAGAGCAGGTCACGGTAGCGCTGGAAAGCCTCGTCAAGAACGGAGCAGCCCGACTGCGCGGCCGATCGGACGTGGTACTTGAATTGGAAGCTGTGCGGGGAGATGGTGTAGTGCCAGTCGGAGGTCTGGATGTACTGGGGCCAGGGCCACAGGGCCGTGGCAGGCCCAGCGAACGCTGCCGCCAGCAGCAGCGAGAGCCAGAGCCGGGAGCCTGCCATGGCCCGCCAGCCTCCTCTGTCCCAGCGGGCCGGGCCACGTGACCGCCCAGTCAGGTGAGCGGCGCCGCGTGACAACCGGCGTGTCACGTGACCGGGCGCGGCTCTTCACCCGCGCGCGATCCCGGAACAGAACCCTGCCCCTTCTCCTGGCGACCCCGGGCCTCAGCGAGTTGGCCCGCGGAGGGTGATGGACACCGGCGAGGGCCTGGCGGTCACCGCCCATGCCATGCCTGCCCTCATCATACAACTGTGAGCGCCCCCGGCTATTGCAGTGGCACGAAGGGAGCGGGAGAGGAAAGTCCCCAGACTGGGGGCTTCTAGGCTGAATCATGGAGAAATGAGTCCGCCAGGAAGCAGAAGAGAGGATTAAAACCACAGATTGTGATTCGAAATGCTGTGGGGCTGGGATTTAGGTAGTAGGAATGGCCCTTTTAAGAGGGGATCATAAGATCACAAAAATAGGATCTACTTACGACGGGGTGGAGGGATGTGCTTTCTGAGTAAACTCGAGGTGTCCCAGCTCCTGCTTCTAGTGGCTGTTCTCTTGATGGTTGATAATCTCCCCCCAGCCAAATTTCACAAAGTGGGGGTCAGTCCTTACTGCAAGTAGTAAGACAATGGTTGAACTTTAGGTTCAATATGGAGAATGCCCACAGATAAGACAGGGACCTGGTCCTACAGGAGCTTATATAGAAGTCCAAGGCCAGGACTTGATTATGTGTGCAATTGAAAATCACCCTCCCCCATATCTGCATTTTAGAAATATCATGTTGAGTAGTTGGATGAATAAGAATCCAGTTAGTCTTTTTAAAAAATTTTTTATATGGAAAGCTTGAAGTATAGCAGTGGGGAAGGAAGAGAGCTATAGATCCAGGAGGTAGTGGGTATTCAGAAGCACAGGGCTTTATACAAGAGAGGTTTGAGTGCTGATCAATGAGAACTCCACAGACACTTGAGTCAGGGACACTGTCTTCCTTTTTCACTGTTATATTATTGGAGTATAGTTGAAGCACAGACTAAAAAGGGAGAATAAAATGATGCTATTGTGTGGCATTATTTGGCTGATACATTCGTTTTTTTAAATCATAAAGTTTTATTTTAGTATTAGAAAAAGTGGGAAGATTAGGAAAATGAACTTTTCAACATAAAGGGCTCAATGAACAACTATATGGTAACAAGCTGGACAATCTGGAGGAAATGGACAAATTCCTAGCAAAATACAATCTTCCAAAACTGAATCAGGAAGAATCAGAAAACCTGAATTGGCCAATAACAAATAATGAAATTGAAGCAGTAATAAAAAAACAAAAAACAACTCCCACCAAACAAAAATCCGATCCAGATGGCTTCACAGTGGAGTTTTACCGAACATTCAAAGAGCTAACATCTATCCTCAGACTATTCCAAAAATATCCAATAGGAAGGAACACTTCCAGGCTCTTTTTATGAGGCCAGCATTATCCTAATTCCAAAACCAGATAAAGAGAATACAAAGAAAGAGAATTACAAACCAATATCCCTAATGAATATAAACACTAAAATCCTCAACAAAATATTAGCAAATCAGATCCAGCAATATATTAAAAAGATCATTTACCATGACCAAGTGGGATTTATTCCAGGGATGCAAGGCTGATACAATGTTTGCAAATCAATAAATATGATACATCACATAAACAAATTGAAAGCTAAAAATCACATAATCATATCAATAGACACAGAAAAAGCATTCAACAAAATCCCACACCCACTTTTGAAAGTAGATAAATAACAAAAATAATGACAGATAATATATTTAGTTGTTTTATCTATTTTTCCTTTTATTAAAGACAGGTTATTAAATGAATAAAACATGCTTTAATTTCCATATCTATAGCTCTGATAAATTAGTTTACATAACAGAAAAAAAAGAATTCACCATCAGATAATGTGCCCAGATTTTTGGTAATCACTCTAGTTGCAGAAAGGAGGAAATGATTAATTTTGCCTGGGGGAGTCTTTCACAACGAATGTGACTTTTGAGCTAACTCTCAAAGCATGAGTTAGCCAATCAGGGAAGGAGAGTAGAGGGAAAGCACAGGGGTGTGAAAGAAAATGCAACACTGATCACAGAGCTTATAGGATAGCAGAAGAAGATACTAGTAATCATGTGCCATACTCCCTTTTACCATACTCCCTTCTCCCTGGAATCCCTTTCCCATCTCCCATTTCTACTCATACCACCTACCTGAAAGTTTAAGCTTATATTTTACCACCCTGTAAATCTTTGATTCCTCGAACTTGGGTAAAATCTCATAACCCTTTGAGCTTATCTCCATCAGAGCACTTATCTCATAATATTGTAATTGCCTGTCCATTTGTCTGTCTTCTCCAATAGAGTAAAAGATCCTCAAAAAACAGATTCTGTGTTCAGTATCTATCATAGAGTAGATGCTCAATGAAGATTTGTTAAGTGAACTGCTGAAGGGCCCTGAATATCTCTTTTCTTAGTTAGCAGCTTCTACTCTACATATCCTTCAGGTCTTAGCCTAAACCAGGCCCTCTGATGTTAGGATTTTTAGACCCAAATAGAGCAAATTTATATAGATAAGATAATTATGTGGTGTTTAAGGCCCTTTGAATAGGGGCTCCTTTTGCTTAATGTTGTTTCAGGTATCTTTTAAAAAAATATATATTTTATTGATTTTTTACAGAGAGGAAGAGAGAGGGATAGAGAGTTAGAAACATTGATGAGAGAGAAACATCAATCAGCTGCCTCCTGCACACTCCCCACTGGGGATGTGCCTGCAACCAAGGTACATGCCCTTGACCAGAATCGAACCCGGGACCCTTGAGCCCGCAGACCGACGCTCTATCCACTGAGCCAAACCGGTTTCAGGTATCTTGATGGCTGCTCTAAACTATAATTATGTATTTAGTCTAAACTCTTAGGCCTTCCTGCCTATAGCCTTAATAGATTATCCTGCTGGCCAAATCCAAAGGAATAATCTGAAACCCCTTAAGTGGGATGTTAATTAAACCTTAATCTGAGATTATAAATCCTTTACAGAAAATCATTCAGACCCTACCTTGTTGCCCACTGAAATTCCACAGATTGCCCTGAAAGATTTATCACTCACTCCTTGCCTTCCTCCCATTCTCCTCCTGCCTGGGTCTTCCATAATTATTTTCCATTCTTACCTAGTAGCCAGATTACAGTCTCCAGGAACTCTAGAGCACAGATACCTTCAACTTTTCTCTCCTTTAGCCATCTGTTACCATTTGGCTTTAGAAATGTTAGTGCCATATTATTGTGATACTGATTTCAAAATGTCCAATTTCACTGATGCTACAGGTGGACTTCTTAGTGCTAAGAGCACCAGGTAAAAAGTCTTTTTCTGTTTAGAGCAGCTTTTAGATCTTTCTCTTGGATCCTTTTCTTCATGTTGGGATTGGCTATCCCTCTTAAAATTTGTCTCCAATGTGGGTGTCATGGAAAATGCCCTCAGCCTGGATTGGATCAGGATGTAGTCTAGGCTGAAGGTGCCAGGGTGATGATGCCTAGATCATCTCTATAGAGTATTCATTAGAGATCTGGGTCAAGGCCCCAGCTATAGTGGTCCTTGCATAGAGTATCCTCAGCATGCTTTTCCCATAGAGATCTGGCAGGGTTATAGCCACATTAGGCAATTGGTCAGAATTTACTGATTTGAAGAAGATTGTACTTCTGGCCTCATACTATCTTATCTAATAAAGAGGGAATATGCAAATTGACCTTCAGGTCATAATGGTCAAGATGGCTGTGTCCACAGCAGAGGCCAAGTTCCCATAAGGAGCCTTAACAAGCAGTCAGCAGGGACTTGAGGCTGCATGGCGCTAGGCTGGAACAGGGGACCTCAGGCCATGCTCCCCTCCTGGTAAGGCTTGATGGGGACCTCAGACCATGCCCCCCACCTGGTAGGGCTTGATGGGGACCTCAGGCCATGCCCTCCACCTGGCAGGGCTTGACAGGAGACCTCAGGTCGCACCCCCCACCTGGCAGAGCTTGATGGGGGACTTCAGGCCACACCTTCAGCTCCAACACTGGGTCATGGGACCTGAAGCTGTGCCCTCTGCCTGGTGAGGATTGACAGGTGACCTCAGGCTGCACCCCCAGCCTGGTGAGGCTTGACAGTGACCTGAAGGCATGCCCCTAGCCTAGGCCAGGGAACCTCATGCCACCTACCCTGCCCCAGGTGGGGGGACCTGAGGCTGTGCTCCCCCGCATGGTGGGGCTTGACAGAGGTGGGGCCAGCCTGGTCTGGATCTAGCCCAATGGGGGGAGGGGCTGGCCGGGTCTGGGTCTCACACAATTTCAAGGAGCATGTGGGTGGGCAGGCACTTGACTCTGGTTCCCATGGTGCGCCCCAGATTCTGATAGGAGGAAGATTTTCTTTTCCTTTTTTAAAAAAATTGAATCTTTATTGTTCAGATTATTACAGATGTTCCTTTTTTTAAAACCCCCATAGTTCCCCTCCACCTAGATCTCTCCCACCCCGTGCCCTTACCCTCACCACTGTCTTCATCCATAGATGTAAGATTTTTGTCCAGTCTCTTCCCATAACCCTCATGTCTCCTTCCCCCTGAGAATTGTCAGTCCATTCCTTTTCTATGCCCTTACTTATATTCTATTCACCAGTTTATTCTGTTCATCTATTGACTTGTTATATTCACTTGTTCATAGACATGTATTTGTTGTCACTTTGTTGTTAATACTTTTTATTTTTACCTTTTTCTTCTTCTTCCTCTTCTTAAAGAATGCCCTTCAGCATTTCAAATAATCCTGGTTTGGTAGTGATGTACTCCTTTAGCTTTTTCTTGTCTGTGAAGCTCTTTATCTGACCATCAATTTTACATGATAGTCTTGTTGGGTAGATTAATCTTGGTTGTAGGTTCTTGCTATTCATCACTTTGAATATTTCTTGCCACTCCCTTCTGGCCTGCATGGTTTCTGTTGAGAAATCAGCTGACAGTCTTATGGGTACTCCCTTGTAGGTAACTAACTGTTTTTCTCTAGCTGCTTTTAATATTCTCTCTTTGTCTTTTGCCCTTGGCATTTTACTTATGATGTGTCTTGGTGTGGTCCTCCTTGGATTCCTTTTGTTTGGGGTCCTCTGTGCTTCCTGGACTTGTAAGTCTATTTCTTTCACCAGGTAGGGGAAGTTTTCTGTCATTATTTCTTCAAATAGGTTTTCAATCTCTTGCTCTCTCTCTTCTTCTGGTACCCCTATAATTCTGATGTTGGTATGCTTAAAGTTGTCCCAGATGCTCCTTACACTATCTTCACACTTCTGGATTCTTTTTTCTTTTCCAGTTGGGTGCTTTTGGCTTTTT
>PVJC01015049.1:0-35583 GCA_004026665.1 Murina feae
CTCTGTGGGGTGAATGGAGGGGTGATTGGGGGTCCCCACTGGCACCCACTTTGGCTGGCCTGGTGCCTGCACATTGGGGGCAGCTCCTGTGTTGAGCATCTGCCTCCTGATGATCAGTGTGCATTATAGTGACCAGTCATTCCACCAGTCATTCCACCATTTGGTTGATTTGCATATTAGCCTTTTATTATATAGGATATGCATAGCCTGTGGCCATAGGCAATAGGGTAGTGAAGATTTGGGGGAGGTAGATCCAGTGGAGGAGGATGGGGGGTGGAATGGGAGATATCTCTAATAGTATCAACAATAACAAAGATATTTTTTAAAAAAGTTAATGACCAAACATAGTGAAAATAAAGTGGAGCATGAGTAAATCTGAAATGTAAAATGTGGCCCATAGCAGATCTGTCATTTTGCTGTTCATTTCTCTTCAGCACTACTGCTTTCATACAGCTTCATTTTTAAAAATATATATATATTTTATTAATTTTTTACAGAGAGGAAGGTAGAGGGATAGAGTTAGAAACATTGATGAGAGAGAAACATCGATCAGCTGCCTCCTGCACACCTCCTACTGGGAATGTGCCCGCCACCAAGGTATATGCCCTTGACTGGAATTGGACCCAGGACCCTTCAGTCCACAGGCTGATGCTCTATCCACTGAGACAAACCAGATAGGGCTGATAGAGCTTCTTAATGTAACACCCCAAAGCCTTTAGTCAGTGCCAAGAAGCCACACATGGGGAAATCTAGAAATGGATAATTAATATCCCCAGTAAAAGTATTCAACCAATGATAGATGAGTGCTGAAGGATAAATGTCCCCGCTTCCTAATACTTCTGATAGGACAATTCTTATGATGAACTATGCAGTCTCTTGGAGGTCCCTATCAGGACTGAACTGTAGTTGACAATAGTAGCAATATGCTCATAAATGCACCTTTATTGTATTTTTTCCCCTCACTGACTCACTTCCCTACTTTCCTACTGATTTCTTTCTTTTTTTTCACATTTAATGCTTGTATTTATTTAAAAAAAAAACATTTCCATCGAATGTACTGGGGTGACATTGCTCAACAAAATTATACAGGCTTTTACATGCACCTAATGTGGTACCAATAGTGTTCTAAGCATTTTGAATTCAGACTGTCGTTTCTTAAAGAATCATTTATCTTAAAAATAGTCTCTCCCAATCTTCTATTAGATTTTTCTATCTTATAAAATTCCTTTCTATTTCTTAATGTATCCCACCCCTACTGATTTCTTTGGATAATTTGCCAAGCCAATTACTTTCACTAAAATCCTTATCTCAGGGTCTATTTCTGGGGGAAGCCAACCTAAGACAATCTTCCAGAAGCACAGGAGGACTATGAACTCACATAAAAATCAATTGAAGGATATGTACTAAAAAAGGGTTTGTTTACCTTAGAGAAATGAAAAAAACAAACACATTTTAATTACTTTTATTCCAAATAAAGAAGGAATATAGGATTCTATAATTAATCATACAAGATCTAATTTCCAATATTTAGAGCCATTAAGAGATACTAGAATGCAAGGATTAGTGTAATCTTTATTGAAGTGATCTAACCAAAGGGAAACATTAAATGTGTTCACAGTCATAGAGTTATCTTTGGGGAAAAAAAGAGGCGCACTTATTTAAATACCTGATTTACACCTCATTCTTTTGTCAAATCAGAAAAAATTATGATTTGGATAATTGTCCATGAGGCAGAAGATATTGGCATTAATCATTGACATAATATGTTTCTGAGGCTGACTAGCTGCACTTTTCTATGTTATCTGCAACCTGATTGTCAAAATAATGTTGAAAAGTATGCTCTATTAGATAGTGTGCGGTTAGAAAACTCATTATTAATCACCCTTCCTTGAGGTGTTTCTTGAGGATTTTCTTTTTAATGGAGTATGCTATACTCCATTACTATACTATAATACTGGCTTGCAGTACTTGTAGCATTTGTCCTAGGTTCAACAGCTTCCTCACTCACTAATCCCAAATGCAGATGATGCTAAGTCAGGAGGAATAGACATGCTGAAGCACAAACATGAAATGAAACAAAGGAAGATTTATAATAAGGAATAAGGACCAAATTGAAACATAGTAGAGGTAAAATAACTATGAAAGACAGAGAAGATCCAGTGTATATATAATTTCTGCACTGAAGAAAAAACACACAAATGAAATAGAGAAAGATATTTGAAGATAACATTTAGGACAAATTTTCCAAAAATAACAGTAATTGAATCTATAGATTAAAACCTCTTTGAGGACTTCAGAGGACTTCTTACAGAATGAAAGCAGACCAATGGAGTGAAATTTCAGCTAAAGAGATGAACTTCCTGACACAGTGTGACTTAATATTTAGGTATTTCCCTGGCTGGTGTGGCT
Organism: Murina feae; assembly: GCA_004026665.1. Classification (NCBI taxonomy): domain Eukaryota; kingdom Metazoa; phylum Chordata; class Mammalia; order Chiroptera; family Vespertilionidae; genus Murina; species Murina feae. The sequence goes on from PVJC01015049.1 coordinate 2,410, forward strand.
AAGTTGATTGGAATGTTGCCCTGTCCATTCCCAGTTAGGGCACATACCTAGGTTATGACACATATGGAGAGGGAGGCAGGGGGACACAACCAATTGATGTTCTTCCTCTCTTCCTTTCCCTCTCTTTAAAATCAAGTGTATGCTCAGGTGTAGATTTAAAAAAATGTTCAGTATTTTGCTCACCTCCCAGGTTTAATGAAATACTTAAACCTAAATTTTCCACATTTTATAAATCTTTGCAATCCACTTGCTCCTCTTTGTGCCTGGTATCTCTGTCCTGGTCCGGGGCAATTTAATTTGAATTATTATACACTTTTTATATTTGGTCTCATGCCCCAAAATTTGGTCTTCTCCATGGTATAGATTTTTCTAAAACCTGACCATGTTAAACTTTATGAGCCTGGAAAAGAGCAATGATTATGACATTCCCCACCCATTTGTATCCCAGGATATGGCTTACTGTGAAGAACCACTTTTCCATTTATGACCTAGATAAAACTAAAAGATGTCCCCTTGTGACAAAGTCAACACAGATATTCCAAATTCCCATGCTTTGCATCATAAATAGTTAGCTGAACTTTTTGTACCCACTGATCAATATGGATGAAATACCTACTAAAACCAATAGTATCTATTACATGGTGGATAATAAATAACAATTATATCAGTATTGCAATCATATTAATTGAATGAAAGAATGAATTGATTGATTAGACACAAAAGGAGCAAAGATAAAAATAATGAAATCTGCCTCTAGCAAAGAAGAGTTTATTGTCCTATCATTATGGTCACAAGTGAAATAAAACAGAACTTGAACTAACAGGCAAAAAGATTATGCTTTTAACAGAAAATTAAGTTAAGAAACATGTGGATTAATTAGGGATCTCTCAATAGTATGTTCAGGAAACTCATTGCTTCTTGTTTTTCTCAAGTTTCTCCCATAAAGTTTGAAATTCACTGAGTTAGGATTTCCACAACGGGGAGGTCCTGTGTCCTCTTTAAAATGATCTCTGTGTCCTTTCTAAACATTACTGTGATGAGAGTAAGGTAACTCTTCATTTGGCTTCACTTATATTCCATACTCACCCCAGCCAGAACCTCAGAGGTCAGAGTGGGAGAGAGCTAAACCCGCAGACCAATAGCAGCACTGCAGCAGACCAGCATCACAAAAGACAAATGAATTCTACAAGTGGTCATAGAGCTGAATTATGGACAAACAAACCCAGAGCCTGGGTGTCCTCCCGGTTTGAGTTTCTCCACTTGCACTCCTCTCTGCACTTTGCCTTCTCCCCGAGGGTGAAATTATGGTTCATAGCTCATTTCCTTTCGTTCTAGTTCAATAAATATGACTATTCATTAATATTTTAACATTAAAGACATATTAAGCAATTCATTTCTTTTCCCACAATAATAGAAAGTATTTCATTAAATTTGAAAACAGACATCTAAGCAATACGTTTGCTATAGTAGTTACAGGACAATCATAGAAAACAGATACCCAATCCAATTAGTGTGTCATTAAATACTTGTCACGCAAGGCACTGATAACGATTGCAACTTATTATCCTAGAGGTAATTTAAAAACCAAGGAGCATTAAAAATATCCCGATATAGAGAGTCCCAGACAGTGCGAGTGCTCCGCCCTCCTCGTGCCCTTGCATCACCCATGTCTCAGTAAGCCCTCAACTCGGCTTGGATAGCAGTCTGAGGCCCACATTGAAGATGATAAGACTGAGGAGTATGTATGTGCCCATGCCCAAGAACTACCTGTGGCTCACCATCGCGTCGTTTTTTGTACCATGTACCCCATCAACATCATGGTTTTCATCTTCTCTGTCATATATCTGAACAACTACAATGGAGATGTGGAAGGATCCAGGCTGCTTAGGAGGAATGCCAAGTGGGTGGCCATTGCCTCCATCATTATTGGCCATCTCATTATCGGTATTTCTTGTACAGTTCATTTCACAAGGAAAGCCTGAGCAGTTGGAGTTGCAGGAGCATGGAGGTTGGAACTCATCCACACACCTCCCAAAGGAGTTTCTGAGAAATGGATTCTTGACTTCCGACTGTGACATATTTTCCTTCAGGACTCTCCAGGAGCAGGTCCTGGCAAAAGAACTTTAAATTCCAAAGTGTAGGAAACCACGCAGTACAGTCAGATCCACTGGCCATTGATTTTATTTATTTTTTAATCAAGTATCATTGTTTCAGTTTAGCAAAAGCCATTGTGTCCATTCCTCTTCTCCAGAGATGAACCTCAGGAAATTTCATTACTTTTCAGGAGGGGGCCAGGGAGTGGGGAAAAGGGAGTGGGAGTTCTAGGAAGAGCAATGGATGGTGGTATTTGCAATGTCAAGTACAAACATTTGCAGCATGCTTACCACTGTCTAATAGAGCTGAATTTGTGCATTTCTTTCCCTTTATTTTTACATGTGGTAGCTTCCCTTCAATCTTCAGTAGCTCCCCCCTCATCAAAGGCACAAAAGCAGGGGCCTCTGGCCTTTGGTCTTGGCCCACTTTCCCTAAGGCCTTCTCCCTTGCTAGTATCGACTATTGGTCAACTTGACCCGGACCTCATTCTCCACTCCAACAAATGAGAATATACTTAGTGGTCAATTCTAGATACATGAGAACCTTCACCATCCCAGTTTTAGGAATAAACTGATTGTTTATGAAATGTGCTTTTTTTTCAATCTCTCTCTCTCTCTCTCTCTCTCTCTCTCTCTCTCTCTCTCTCTCTCTCTCGTCTCAGGCAAGATCTTTGATTTTCATGGATTCCACCTGGAAATGCCACCCATTGTATTTCTTTTCTGTCAAATGTAAGCCCTTTAGGTGTGGTTGCACTGGTTTAATGGAGCCATTATTCTGTCTTCCAGAACATGCTAGCTCCATGTTCCAGAGAATGTGTGGCATAACACTGGTGGGCCACAATTTTTAAGCCATTTATAGATGCAACTGTAAATGATGCTGAATCACAGAGAACATCTCCCCTTTTATATTCTTTTTCAATCTCTATTTAGGGCTCATGAGTCCTTAACACCTTTCTGAAACATTGGCTCCTTTCCTGTCTCAGGAAAGAAAAAGCAGGTCTCAGGTTCAAAGTCTTCTATAGAGATAGAATTTAATACATGGTGTTGTGGTCATTGTGTTTCTTTATTAATTACCTTGCATTTATGGCTTCCTCTTAGGGATTTGATATATTTTTTCTGTTCAAATAAATTTACTTGAAAAATAAGTGGACTCACAGCAAATATCAAGTGATTAACACAACAGGTGACATGTACACATGGCAAAATTATATCAAGAACTAATATTTGGTTGATCTGTTACCATAAAGTACTTTTATGCATGCATTTAAACTTAACCAACGGACACAAAACACTGGGGGGTAGGGGAGGCTTGGGGAAGGGCAGGGGGAAAAAGAGATATATGTATTAGTATTTGTAATACTTTATGTAATAAAAAAACTAATATTTGACACATGTGATAATGAATTTTCCTAAGCAAGAGAAATAGCAGCTTATTCTAAGTGAATGAACATGAGGCTGAGTCAAAACACCTGGATTCCATATGTGCCCCTGGCTGACTTTGCAAATTCATGTTAGGCAAGTTTCTCTGCCTCTCTGTGAAATCTCTTTTCTGGAAAAAAATGAGCATAACATCACCTACCTGCGTACCTCAATGTTGTTAGGAGAATGAATTGCCATAATAGATGTGAATGCCCTTGAATGGAAATTCTAAGTGCTTGTTCTTAGATTATTGTGAATCTCAGGCATTGTTAAAATCCTGGACTTTTGCAAAAACACAGATGTTGATGGACATCAGATTCCACCTATCACTTTGCCCAGGTGTCAATCATGAGCCAGCACTTCTCCCAGGAGGACACTGAATCAGGGTCATGAATCTTCAGTACACAGAGATCCTAGCACCATTCCAGTAGATTGGATTCTCATTTCTGTTTATGACATTGTGGTTTTTATTTGTTTGTGTGTGGTTCCCTGATCTGTTACCCAAATCAAATGCAAAGTGAGAGGCAGAATAAAAATGGTTTTAAGTAAGCCTGTGTGTTTTTTTAAATCCCAATATACTGTAGAGAATATCAACCACATTCATTTATTTGTAATGTCAAATATATGATCTTGAAGAAGAAGAAGAAGAAGAAGAAGAAGAAGAAGAAGAAGAAGAAGAAGAATCATCCAAGCAATACATAATACTTTTGGAACTATAGTTTCAAAGATGAAGTGTCTCTTCTCAAAATTATTCCTAATCTTGAGTTTATGGAACTCTTTTCTCTAATATTTCCAAGTGCATGAAAGAATTCCCTATAAGTATATCTTAATTACACTTAACAGCAAATTATTCCTTCTCTTTAGGTATTCATATTGTCTTATGAAACCAGAAAACAATTAAAATCTGTTCTGCCTCTAACTGGAAGCCACACTGTAAGACCTTATTCCAAAGAGTAGGAAGACCTTCAGTAGATGAGAGTAACTAAGATAATTTAAATATGGATGAATACAGGAACAAATTCCCAGGCTCTGTTACTCTCTTTGTTGAAACTCATTCTCTTGGAAAATCATTTTCTTTAGCCATTGGAGAACAAAATGCATTGTCAAGAAATTTTATAGCAATAATTATAAAAGATGTCCATTTGAACCCATTGAGGTCTCACTGATTTTATAATACCCAGCAGACCTCCCTGCAGGAGAACACTATATTTATGTGTGCAATATATGCAAGAATTAAGATCATAAAATTAAATGACCACATAGAACTGTCATTGATATGATGAGCGCCTACATACATGAAGGTTGGTTTATTTTTCAGAGTAGAGTTGTGCTAAATGGTCCACTCTCAGTGAACATTTTTAATCACACATTTCTTCACCCTCTCTGCAATATTACACTTAAAGAACTGGTAAGCAGTTTGTGATGAAATGTTAAATAGTTACTGGCACTGCTATTCTGACAGAAGAGCTCACTAAAATAGAAGTACAGTACATATTGTATGCAATTGTTTTATGAGGGACATTATGGTTACTAGAATAACATTTCACCATTACCAACTGCTGAGAGAAAAGTCATTAAGATATTTGGCGAGCCAGCACAATTTTTCAACAGAGCTGTAGTATAAGACCTTAGAACAGTTTTCATAGAGGGAAGCTGGCTATTTCACAGGGGGAAAAAAATCAAGTCTCAAGTCTATGTTGTTTATTTACAGTACTTTATTTTCAGAGTCCAATGAGGAAGTTACAGGATGTGTTAGGAGTGCCAGGAGGAAATAGGGAATGCTTATGTGAAATATACATATATTTCAGATACAAGTATTTTTGATGTATATGTTTGTGATTGTGTGTGTAAAAGATTCACCTCTTATGACAATTTTATGACATTCTTGATGTGATAAAACTCATATTTTACCAGAAAACTAGCTTTGCGCAGAAATTAATTTATTTAAAGAGTTATTTTTGGGTTTTGTAATAAAAAGACATTCATGGATGGGGGAGAGTACAGGATAGGAATCTGTCTGAAAACATTTCACCCAAATAAAAGAGAATAAAGTGAGCTAATTGCTATAAAAAATTAACATTTCCTGCCATGGATATTGGTGGCAAAAAGTGGTAACAGTTTTACAAGTGTTTTGCATATGTACATACATATGTGTATATTCAGACACACACATATGCACACACACACACACACATATAAGATAGCTAGCCTTTTTTTCTTTTTAAAAATATATTTTATTGATTTTTACAGAGAATAAGAGAGATGGGTAGAGAGTTACAGACATGGATTGGCTGCCTCCTGCAAGACACATACTGGGAATTGAGCCTGCAACCACGTACGTGCCCTTGACCAGAATTGAACCCAGAACATTTCAGTCCAAGGGCTGATGCTCTATCCACTGAGCAAAACTGGTTTGGGTAATAGCTAGTCTTTTGATTGCTAAACTGACAAAGCTTGTCATCTGCTCCTGCCAATGCTACTTCTGCAACTCCTAAGTCATTACATCAGAAAAAAAAAGACGCCAAAATTTACCAAAAACAAATATACTAAATATTCTTTGGCACCTCAACAATAACAAAAATGACCAAAGTAGAGTATAATTATTTAGTCAAATACATGAATATGCATGGCCAACTTGTGAAACAAGGCTGAGCCCTTTCCTCCTGTCACTGCCATGGTCTCTTAGGTCAGTGCCATGCTACCTTACATAGAGGTCCCCATCAGTAACTATTGGTTGAATGAATATTAAAAAAAACAACACACAACACAAAAAGTAGAAACATATTGGAGATCTTTTAATGAATGATAGTGTCAAATCAATATTTAAAATTACTCAGAAGACTGGAATCTATTCCTCTGTATTTAATACTTTTGGCTCCATGTGTAAAGGTTTTGAGTTTGTCACAAAGGTTATAAAAAAGAATAAAAAAAGATAGTCAATTCAGTTAAAAAAATAAAGCCAGTAAATCAACTGAATATTTTATTCCTTCATATTTTTGTGCATATCGAAGCATCCTGGTTGCTGCTAATAAAACTCATCAGTATCATTATGATAAATGTAGTATCACCTTATTTTTAGAAAAACAATTTTGGACAATACCAAGGAGAAAGAAAAGATATTGTTTTAGATAGAGATGATGTTTTCTAATAAGAAATTAAAGTAAACCCATAACTTCTGATCCTCTAATAATTTTCTTTTGATCCATCACTTTGTTCAAATAACGTGGCATAAGTATCTTATATAGATGGTATAAATATAACCTGTTTTATATTAAAAGTAGAGGCCTGGTGCATGAAATTTGTGCACAGATATGTGTGTGTCCCTCAGCCCAGCCTGCACCCTCTCCAATCTGGGATCCCTCTCACAATCCAGGACTGCTGGCTCCCAACCACTCACCAGCCTGCCCAACTGATTGTCCCTAACCACTTCTGCCTGCCAGCCTGATCACCTCCTAAACCACTCCCTTGCCAGCCTGATCAACACCTGACTGCCTTCTCCTGCTGGCCTGGTCCCCCCTAACAGCTTTCTGGTCACCCAAACTGTCCTCCCCTGATGGTCTGGTTTCCCCCAACTGCCCTCCCCTGCTGGCCATCTTATGGTGGCCAACTTGTGTCCACGAGGGCGGCCATCTTTGACACATGGGAGCGGCCATCTTGTGTGTTGGAGTGATGTTAATTTGCATATTACCTCTTTAATAGATAGAATAACAACTTTCTCTTTTTACCGTCTCTTTTAAACCCCACCATAATTATATTTCTTTGCAGTGATAGCCAAGGGAGTCTTATCCAGTCAATGAATATCTAGGCCTAGATATTAGGATTCTGTGGGTAAAGAAAGACTGTAAGTATTCTCCTTTATTTTTTTAATTCACCCTGTCTATTCCAGATCCCATCTAGATCCAGTAATAAATCAGCCACTCATACACAGATGCCACCCATAATGTCATTTAAAAGCAGGAAGGAGTTCACTCTAAGGAGAAAAATGTAGAAAATGTTTAAAATCATTTTCCCCTTCCTTCCTTCCTCCCTCCCTCCCTCCCTCCCTCCCTTCCTCTCTCCCTCTCTGCTCCCTCTCTCTCTTCTTTCTTTCTTTCTTTCTTTCTTTCTTTCTTTCTTTCTTTCTTTCTTTCTTTCTTTCTTTCTTTCTTTCTTTCTCTCTTCTTTTAAATATGTTTTTCTATTACATAAAGTATTACAAAGATTAGTACATATATCTCTTTTTCCCCCTGCCCTTCCCCCAACCTCCCCTACTCCCCAGTGATTTGTGTCCATTGGTTATGCTTAAATGCATGCATAAAAGTCCTTTGATTGATCTAATACCCCCTCAACCCTCCTTGTCCTTGTTGCTGTAATTTGACAGTCTGTTTGATGTTGCTCTGCCTCTGTATCGATATTTGTTCACCAGTTTATGATGGTTACTATTATCCATAGATGAGTGAAGACATGTGGTATTTTTCTTTCATTGACTGGCTTATTTCACTTAGCATTATGCTCTCCAGTTCCATCCATGCTGCTGCAAATGATAAGAACTCCTTCCTTTTTACAGCAGCATAGTATTCCTTTATGTAGATGTACCACAGTTTTCTAATCCATTCATCCGCTGATGGACACTTAGGCTGATTCCAAATCTTAGCTATGGTAAATTGTGCTGCTATGAACATAGGGGTGCATATATCCTTTCTGATTGGTGTTTCTGGTTTCTTGGGATACATTCCTAGAAGTGGGATCATTGGGTCAAATGGCAGTTGCATTTTTAGTTTTTTGAGGAAACTCCATACTGTTCTCCACAGTGGCTGAACCAGTCTGCATTCCCACCAGCAGTGAATGAGGGTTCCTTTTTCTGGGCATCCTCTCCAGCACTTGTTGTTTGTTGATTTGTTGATAATAGCCATTCTTACAGGTGTGAGATGGTACCTCATTGTTGTTTTGATTTGCATCTCTTTCAAAAAGTGTCTATTTAAGTCCATTGCCCATTTTTTTGATTGGGTTGTTTATCTTCCTTTTGTTAAGTTGTATGAGTTTCCTGTAAATGTTGGAGATTAAACCTTTATCAGAGTATCATCGGCAAATATATTATCCCATGCAGTGGGTTTTCTTGTTGTTTTGTTGATGGTTTCTTTTGCTGTGCAGAAACTTTTTTATTTTGATATAGTCCTATTTGTTTATTTTCTCTTTAGCTTCCATTGCCTTAGGAGTTGTGTCAGTGAAGAAATTCTTTTAGCATATGTCTGAGATTTCTCTACATGTGGAATCCTCTAGTATTTTATGGTTTCCTTTTTTATGTTTAAGTCCTTTATACATTTTGAGTTTATTATTGTGTATGGTGTAAGTTGGTGGACTAGTTTCATTTTTTTGCATGTGTCTAACTAAGTTTCCCAGCACCATTTATTGAAGAGACTGTTTTGGTTCCATTGTCTTTCCTCTTTTGTCAAATACTAATTGAGTGTAGTGGTTCTAGTCAATTTCTGGGTTCTCTATTCTATTCCATTGGTCTATATGCCTGTTCTTGTGCCAATACCAGGCAGTTTTGAGAACAGTGGCTTTGAAGTACAACTAGATATCTGGAATTGAGATCCTTGCTACTTTGTTCTTCTTTCACAGGCTCGCCGCACCTATTCGGGGTTTTTTTTTTTTTATTCCAGATGCATTTTTTTAGAGTTATTTCTATATCTGTGAAATATACTGTTGGTACTTTAATGGGGAGAACATTGAACCTATAGATTGTTTTGGGTAGTATGGACATTTTGATGATGTTGATTCTACCAATCCATGAACACGGAATGTTCTTCCATCTGCTTATGTCTTCCTCTATCTCTTTTTTCAATGTACTGTAGTTTTCTGAATATAAGTCTTTTATGTCCTTGGTTAAGCTTATTCCAAGGTATCTTATTTTTTTGATGCAATGGTAACTGGGATTGCTTTTTAAATTTCACTTTCTGTAAGTTCACTATTGACATTTAAAATTCCATAGATTTCTTGGTGTTATTTTTTATCCTGCTACATTACCATATTCATTTATTAGGTCTAATAATTTTTTGATGGAGGCTTTAGGGTTTTCTAAGTACAGTATCATGTCATCTGCAAATAATGACAATTTCACTTCTTCTTTTCCAATTTGGATGCCTTTTATTTCTTCTTCTTGCCTGATTGCATTGGCTAGAATTTCCAGTACTATGTTGAACAGGAGTAGCAAAAGTGGGCATCCCTGTCTTGTCCCTGTTCTTAAGGGAAATGGTTTTAGTTTTTGCCCATTGAGTATGATGTAAGCTGTGGGTTTGTCATATAAGGCTTTTATTATGTTGAGGTATGATCCTTCTATTCCCACTTTGCTGAGAGTTTTTATCAAGAAAGGGTGTTGGATTTTTTGAAATGCCTTTTCTGCATTAATTGATATGATTATGTGATTGTTGTTTCTCAATTTGTTTATGTGATATATCACGTTTATTGATTTGTGGATATTGTACCAACCTTCCATTCCTGGAATAAATCCCACTTGGTCATGGTGTATGATCTTTCTAATGTAATGCAGGATCCGGTTTGCTAGGATTTTGTTGAGGATTTTGGCATCTATGTTCATCAGGGATATTGGCCTGTAATTCTCTTTCTTTGTGCTCTCTTTATCTGGTTTTGGTATTAGGGTAATGCTGGCTTCATAGAAAGAGCTTGGAAGTGTGCCTTCATCTTGAATTTTTTTGTCATAGTCTGAGAAGGATTGGCTTTAGTTCTTTGAATGTTCAGTAAAACTCCCCTGGGATGCCATCTGGTCCAGGGCTTTTGTTTGCTGGAAGCTTTTGGATGACTGTTTCAATTTCATCAGTAGTTACTGGCCTATTCAGGTTTTTTGGAAGCTTGTATTTTTCTAGGAATGTGTCCATTTCATCGAGGTTGTCCAGTTTGTTGGGGTAGAGTTGTTCATAGTATTTTTGACAATCCTTTGTATATCAGTAGGGTCAGTTATTTCACTTCTTTCATTTCTGATTTTGTTTATTTGGGTCCTCTCTCTTCCTTTCTTGGTGAGTCTGGTGAGGGGTTCATCAATCTGGTTAATTCAAAGAACCAGCTCTTGGTTTTGTTGATTTTTTTTTTTTTGTCTCTATGCTGTTTATTTCTGCTCTGATCTTTATTATTTTCTTCCTTCTGGATACTGTGGGCTTTTCTTGTTCCTCTCTTCCTAACTCTTTGAGTTATAGAGTTAGATAATTTATTACCAGTTTGTCTTGTTTTTTGAGGTAGGCCTGTAGAGCTATGAACTTCCTTCTCAGGACTGCTTTTATTGTGTCCCATAGATTTTGGATTGTTGTGTATTCATTGTCATTTGTTTCCAGGATGCTTTTTATTTCTTCTTTGATCTCTCTGGTAACCCACTCATTGTTCAATAACATGCTATTTAGCCTCCAAGTGTTTGACTTTTTTCAATATTTTTATTGTAGCTGATTTCTAGTTTTATGCCATTATGATCTGAGAAGATGCTTGTTATGATTTCTATTCTCTTAAACTTGAAGAGACTTTGCCTGTGTCCTAATATATGGTCTATCTTTGAAAATGTCCCATGTGCACTGGAGAAGAATGTATATTCTGTAGCTTTGGGGTGAAATATTCTGAAGACATCAACTAAGTCCATCTGATCTAGTAAGTCATTTAGGATTGCTGTTTCTTTGCTGATTTTTTGTTTAGAGAATTTATCCAGTGGTGTCAGTGGGGTATTAAAGTCCCCTAGTATGACTGTATTGCTATCAGTCTCCCCCTGATATCTTCCAGAAGTTGTTTTATGTATTTGGGTGCTCCTGTATTGGGTGCATATATGTTTACCAGAGTTATATCTTCTTACTGAATTGCTCCCTTTAGCATTATGTAGTGGCCTTCCTTATCTCTTGTTATGACCTTTACTTTGAGGTCTATTTTGTCAGATATAAGTATCGCAACTTTAGCTTTTTTGTCATTTCTATTTGCCTGAAAAAATTTTTTCCATCCCTTCACTCACAGTCTGTGTGTATACTTTGTCCTGAGGTGGGTCTCTTGCAGACAGCAGATAAATGGGTCCTGTTTTCTTATCCATTGAGCTACCCTGTGTCTTTTGATTGGAGCATTCAATCCATTTACATTTAATGTTATTATTGAAAAGTACTTGTTTGTGGTCATTTTTATCCTTAATGTTTGTGTTTCTTCTTATCTTTCTGTTTCTTCTTTTTACAGCAGTCCCTTTAGCATTTCTTGTATTGCTGGCTTGGTAGTAATAAACTCTCTTACTTTTTTTGTCTGTGAAGCTTCTGATTCCACCTTCAATTTTGAATGATAGCCTTGCTGCATATAGTATTCTTGGATTAATTCCCTTGCTTTGCATCACTTTGTATATTTCATTCCATTCCCTTCTAACCTGGTGTGTTTCTGTTGATAAGCCAGCTGATATTCTAATAAGAGATCCCTTGTAGGTAATTTTCTGTCTCTCTCTGGCAACCTTTAATATTCTTTGTTATTGGTGTTTGCCAGTTTAATTATGATGTGTCTTGGTGTTGGTTTTTTGGGTTTATCTTGTTGAGCACTCTATGTGCTTTGTAGTTTTTTCCTTGCCAATATCAGGGAAGGTTTCTATCATTATTTCTTCAAACAGGTTTTGTATTCCTTGCTTTTCCTCCTCTCCTTCTGCTACCCCTATTAAGCAAATGTTGTTTTGTTTTGTGTTGTCCCAGTGTTCTCGTAGGCTCTCCTCTTGCTTTTTAAGTTTTTTTTTCAGTTGCTCCTTTGTTTGTGTGTTTTTTCCTACCTTGTCTTCTAACTCTCTGATGCAGTCCTCAGCCTCTTCCAGACTACTATTTAAGCCTGCCATTGTTTTCCTTATTGCAGCTATATCATTCTTCATTTCCTCTTGGTTCCTTTTCATATTGGTGACATTCTCATTCAGCTCCTTATAATTCTCATTGAGTTGTGTGTATTTGTCATCCAGCCATTTGAGCATCCTTATAACCATTACTCTGAATTCTTTCTCTGATAAGTTAGTAGCCTCTATTTCATTTAACTCTGTTTCTGGTGATTCCTCTTTTTCTTTCCTTTGTGGATTGCTGTTTTGTCTTCCCATGTTTTGCTGTAATGTTTTAATTGTAGCTCCAATTGCTTTGCTACCCAATTTCTTTTGGGGATGGTGCTACTGGTGTGATCTCTCAGGTCTCCTGAGTTTGGCAGTGTAGTGTAGCTCCCTACTTGAGCTATTTGGGTTCTCTTGATGTAGGTCTGTGAGCTGGAAAGGCGCAACTGAGGTGTCAAAAGTCAGCAGTCCTGGAGTGGCTGTCCCAATTTTTGCTGTCTTGTGCCCTTGATTGAAATCACGCATGCCCAGTGGGGACTTACAGTGGCACCCAGGAACCATCTGTTGGGATGTTGGGGCTCAGGAAGCCTGTGTTCTGGAAAGGTATGACTGTGGTTTCCAGAGTTCTGTAGTTGTGAGGTAGACAGAAAATCACACCCAGCTGGGGCTCTCAGTGTCTCCCAAGAGAAATCTGTGGAGTCGCACACCTGGGCAACCTGGGCACAGATACTCATGACTGAGCTGAGCTGGGGCCCACAGTGTCTCTCCAGAGAAGTTCGTGGTTCTGTGTGCCTGGGCGACCTGTGGGTAGCTATTCACGAGTGGGGCAAGCTAGAGCCCACAGTGGCTTCCCAGAGAAGTCTGTTGAGCTGCACTCCTGGGTGACTTGTGCGCTGCTACACATCAATGTGAGGGGCTGGGAGCTGGAGACACACAAATGCGAGGTCAGAGGTTTGCCACTGAGGAGGAGGAGGCTGCACTTACTGCTGCAGGCACCGTGCTCCATTGGCGGTGGAGATCCCTGAGTTTTTTGCTGGAGTGGCTGCTGGGTTGCACAGGCAGTGTCCCAGGCCTGTCTGGGTGGTGGTGCTGATGAGTTCTTAGAAGAGGCCTCTCTCCCTTTCAAGATGGCGTGGGCTCCCCACCTGAGTTCTGCAGTTCGCAGTCCAGGGAGTATTTGCTGCGGTGGCAGTCTCCCTCTGTCCCAGAAAGCCTAGTCTGCCAGTTCCTGCTGCTCCTGCTGAATTTAACTGTCCCTCACTTGCTCACACACACACACACCACACATCTCCACACACTCTCTTTTCATCCACTCACTCACTCACTCACTCACTCACTCACTATCCCTCACCTCCTTCCTGCCTGCACCATTTTCTTTCTTTCTCTTTCTTTCTTTCTTTCTTTCTTTCTTTCTTTCTTTCTTTCTTTCTTTCTTTCTTTCTTTCTTTCTTTCTTTCTTTCCTTCTTTCCTTCTTTCCTTCTTTCCTTCTTTCCTTCTTTCCTTCTTTCCTTCTTTCCTTCTTTCTTTCTCTACTTCTTTTTTATCTCCTAGCATTATAAGTGGCACATGGCAGGTTGTATTTGAATGAATGAGTGAACAAATGAATTAATGAATATACAGATGAATGGATTAATCGATACCTGAAATAAATGAAGGAAAGAATAGTTTAAATTATTTTAATATATCTATTCAAGTTACATATTTAAATTATAGTTTCCTATTAAATTTTCTATATTAAACACATACATTTAATTACCTTGCAGTAGAAGATATTTATAAGAATATTATTATGGTTTCTATATATAGGCATTGTAAATGCTATTCATATTTAATAAAAAAAAGTCAGATAATGTAGAAAATTTTAGAGACACATTTCAGCTCAGAAGGTACTGTCTTTGGCAAACTGTTAAGGATTTTTTTTTTCATGGCACAGCAAACACCTTAAAAATGCTGAACAATAGCTGTTGGATAAAGATTTTAACAAAATACATACTTAAGTTCAAGGATGGTTATGAAAACATGAAAACCTACTTGGTAAACAGAATAGCTTCATTTTCCCAAAGTTTCCAAGGCTTGTGACCCTGGGGTAAGCTTAGTTAAACTCAATAAAAAAAAATTAAATCATAAAAATTGAATAAGTCACAATGTAAAATATTCTATTATTATTGCCTGTGGGGTTTGTTTTGTAAATATTTTATCTGCAGTTCACACTTGGCTTCCTCTTCTCCCATCTGTTAAGGGCTATCTGGGGCATAACCCATGCTGTTCCTCTCGGTGACTTGACTTCCTTTTAGTCTTCTTATCCTATATAATAAAAGGCTAATATGCAAATCAACCGAACAGCAGAACAACTGGTTGCACACTGACCACCAGGGGTCAGACCTCAAAGCAGGAACTTCCCCCTGGTGGTCAGTGTGCTCCCACAGGGGGAGCGCTGCTCAGCCAGAAGTCCTGAGCTGAGCTCACAGCTGGCGAGCTCAGCAACATTGGCCGGAGCTTCTTCCATCTCTGTGCCAGTGCTAAAGATATCTGACTACCCATGCCCTAAGCCAGCAGGTGGACATTCCCTGAGGGCTCTTGGATTTTGAATGGGCACAGGCTGGGCTGAGGACAACCCCTCCCCCTCTCTGAGTGCATGGATTTTGTGCACTTGGCCTCTAGTGTAATATAACTCTCCCAAGATCCAGGGGGATTTGTTTCATATAATATACAGATGTCTGCAGCAGTGAGTAGTTCTCATTTATGTTATAGTTTCTAAAATAATATATAAATGTTAGAGTTCATCTCATTACTTTCTTACTTTGTACTTGTTTATTAATTAAGAGCTCAAAGTAAATACTGAACAAACTTTAAAGGCATTAAATATTAATAAGTATCCAAGGACTGAGTGTATGTTGAAATACATGGAATAAAGTTTATATTTGTATTAATATTATATCAATATTGTTTTAAATAAACATCTTGATAGTCATTCACCATTTCATCATGATATTTCTGTTTCAATAAAAGACTATACAGTTTTTCCAGTAAACAAAAATTATCAGTGTTAGTATCAGATTCATCTTTTATGATAAACATATCTTTACCTTATAGAGGTTGACCCAAAATTGGAGCATTATTTTATTTTATTAATCAAGTCATACTTACAGGTCAATGAGAGCATATTTAAAGGTACACTTGTTTTCCAATTTATAGTGGATAACATGACTATCACATATTTAGTTTGATTAAATAGAAAGACTATAAGTAATAGTAAAATTGCACGTAATTGACTTAAAGGAGCATGCAATAGTCTTCACTTTTAAAAATCAGTATTCAATAATCATTTAAAGGAATAAAAGTGGTAAGTGAAAGAGGCAAGGAGAAATGTTCTGAAGAGTGATTTGAATTATGAAATACTATTTATATGCCAGAGTAGTAAAAGCAGAATACTAATTTATACTGCAATCAATTCATCCATTTCTAATTTATACTCCACACTGTGTTATTCATTTACTAATGTTTTGAAATATATAGATGCCTAATCAGATGGCTCTTGTTCATCAGGACAATTGTTGACACCAATAATGCAATTATACCCACAGCAATAAACTATTAACATATTGACTTATGTGTTATCTCCAGGATACTTTTAAATTCATAGCTTATCACATGAATATAATATAAAATTCAACTGAAAATTCAAAATTTAGCTCAGAAAGAAATCTCTGCTACACACATAATTGCAAGTTAACATTTGAAAAATAGGAAAATATTTGACAGAAAGACTCAGAAGTAATTGAATAATTATCGTCCAAAAAATAAAAATTAATATTTTTATGTGGCCATTGGGATATCACAGAAAAAAAAGGGAAAAAGTTATACTCTGAATCTGGGCACTCATAAAAGCTAATATATTATATACATTAAATGAAACAAGGTATGACTATTTTTCTAAAATTTGTCAATTAATTTTGACATTGTATTTGAAACTACTTAATACTGAAAGATGTAAACTTCACGCATATGGGCTTGGAATAAAGGGCTCTTAAAAAGTATAATATGAAAAATGTATATTCACCTACATGATAAACTAGGGACATCACATCCAGTATGAGAGGTCACTATGTATATGGTCTACTATATTTAATGTTGATATCAATTTGTGGGGAATACTGTGTTAACATATTAACTGGTGTGTTTGCTCCCATTCTACATCCATGCATTCCTCTTTCTTACCCTGAAAAATGAGGATAAAACATATTTTAAACATCTTCTTACTAATTTCACTACCAGCAAAAACAGCTAGAGTTGAAGGTTTCACCACAGTTTCATTTTTAAAATTTTTCTTTATTGTTTAAGGTATTATATATGTGTCCTTATCCTCCAATTGCCCTCCACCCCACTGCTCATGCCCTCATCCCCCTGGTGTCTGTGTCCATTGGTTATACTTATATGCATGAATACAAGTCCTTTAGTTGATCTCTTCTGTTGGAGACCAGGTGTAGGCTGACAAAGTCCTTGCTCCCGAAGGGACTGATAAGACGCAGTCCCTTACCCACACAGTTTTCCCAGGCTTCTTTGTATGGCGATTACCAGTAGACTGAGAGCATTCTTTCATGGCTTTGCCAAGAAGTCTGTAACTATTTACTGAGATATGCTGTATGGAGGATTCTCTCCCTTAGATGGTTAGTGAAACAAAGAATACATTTCTGTTAACGAGGCTCCTATTCAGTGTTTGTGTATAAAAGGCATTACGCAGTTAATAAAGTTGCTGCAGTTGATCAATAACTTGCAGACCTCCTGACCCCAGCTTTTTCTTGTCTTTCTTTTCTCAATTGCCACCTCCCTAACTCAGCCACCCCAATTTAGCTGTCAGGCTGGCCCTGGCAAATTGGTGTCTGAACGCAGGGACCTGAGGACTGTGACACAGATGGTGAGAAACTCCTCCAGATAAAGAGTCCACTCAGAATATTAAGGTAAGGAGGAACATTTTTTTTTTTTTATAGTTGGGAGTAAAGCATGGGACAGCTAGAATCTAGAGAAAATGCACTTTATGGGCAAATGTTAAAGTCTATGCTTAATAGTAAAGAAATTAAAGTTAGTGACAAGCAAGTAGAAAAAAATTTAAAATTCATTCAGGAGGTCTGTCCTTGGTTTCCTAAGGAAGGGGCTGTTGACTTAGAAAGATGGCAAGAGGTTGGAGAACAAATGCACAATCATTATAAAGCCTTTGGGCCAAGTAAAACCCCAGTTGATGCATTTTCTTTATGGAATTTAATACAGGATTGTTTAAATCCCAAGTGTGACCATACTCAACCATCTCTTAAGCCAGAAAAAAAAGAAGAAGCAATGTGTAAGGTGACCAGACGTCCTGCTTTTGGCGGGACAGTCCCAATTTTCAACAGTTTGTCCTGCGTCCCGTGGCATTTAAAAAAAGTCCAGATTACTCTTTGTAATATTTTAAGTAATAATTTTAAAAAAGAAAAAAAAAAGAGCCCCCCCTGGTCAATGGTGTACTGCTTTAAATCTGGTCACCTTAAATTATAATGGCACAAAAAAGGGGTCTAAAAAAGAAAGTATATTAAAAAAGAATAATGTAAATTTTGATGACAAATTAAATCCTCAAGATGAAGAGGATCTGGAGGAAGCTGCTGCTCCTTATCGTAATGATGATGTGTGTGTTGTTCAGGTAAAAGAGGAGGAAGAATATTTTTCTGCTGAAACTGAAGAGGATAGTGATATAGAAGATATATTAGAACACTTTTTTAGAAGCTTTAAAGCTTCTTGGCAGGAAGAAGAGATGCCTCGGGAGCAGTCCCACCATTCTCCACTGCCTTGTGCAGCACCAGTTCCACTTTCCCCTCTCCAGATGTCTCTACAGGAGGCATGGAAAAGTGGTGAGGAATTGGGCATTTATGTCTTCCCCATTATGGAACGGGTGAGCCCTAACACAGAACAGCGTGAGCATATTTATGACCTGCTTCCTTTTAAAACCCTAAAGGAGTTAAAAACAGCCTGTGCTCAGTATGCACCTACTTCCCCTTATACTTTAACCATCTTGGAAACAAGACAGGAATGTCTGCTTTCACCACTTGTATTTAATATACTGCTGGAAGTCCTAACCACAGCAATTAGATACACACATGGGACAACAAAACCCAAAACTCAATTATAACAGAAGAGCCCAAATAATATACACAAGGGCAATTCAATAATAACCTTAAATGTAAATGGATTAAATGCTACAGTAAAAAGATAAAGGTAATTGAATGGATAAGAAAACATGAACCATATATATGTGATCTACAAAAGACTCATCTTGTAACAAAAGATTTGTAGAGACTGGAAGTGGAAAAAAATATTCTATGCAAATGGAAACAGAAAAACAACAACAACACTAGGGTAGAAATACTCATATTTGACAAAATAGAGTTCAAAACTAAAGGCCATTAAAGAGACAAAGAAGGTCACTAAAAAATACTAAAGGGATAGATCCAACAAGAGGACATAACCCTTGTAAACATATTTGCACCCAATATAGGAGCATTAAAATATATTTTAAAAACAAGCAAACACTCTTGGTTCACTTTAAGGGAGAGATTGGCAGCAATGCAGTCATAGTAGGGAATTTTTAAAATCTTCTCCCAAGGATATTTTCCCATTGATTTCTAGAGAGAGTGGAAGAGAGAGGAAAAGAAAGAGAAAAACATCAATGTGAGAGAAACACATCAATTGATTTCTTCCTGCATGAGCCCTGACCAGAGCCCAGGTCAGGGAGGAGCCAGCAACCTTGGGATGTGCCTTGACTGGAATTGAACCTGAGACCTTTCAGCCCACACACAGACACTTTATTCACTGAGCCAAACTAGATAGGGCCATAGTAATAGATTTTAACACCACATTATCATAACTGGATAAATCTTTCAGACAAAAGAAAATCAATAAGAAAACAGTGATCTTAAATGACACACTGGATTAGATGATGTATTTAATTGTTATTTACAGAACATTTTATCCAAAAGCAGCAGAATATACATTCTTCTCAAGTGCACATGGAACATTTTAAAGATAAACCATATGTTAAGATGCAAAATAAGTCATAAAAAGTTCAATAAGACTGAAGTCATAAAAAGTATCTTCACAGATCAAGAAGGCATGAAACTAGAAGTCAATTAAAATAAAAAACTCAGAAATACTCAAACATATCTAAACTAAAGAGCATGTTATTAAATAGTGGATAGGTTACCAAGGATATAAAGAAATAAAAAAATTAACTGGAGCACTGGCTGGTGTTGCTTAGTGGTAGAGCATCAGTCCATGCACCAAAGGTTTGTGGGCTTAATTCCAGATCAAGTTTAATTACCTGCCCTCATGCAAGAGGTAACCACTTGATGTGTGTCTCTTTCTCCCTCTGCCTTCTTTTAATTCCCTCTAAAATTCAATGGAAAAAAATATATCTTCAGGTGAAAATTAATAGAAACAATAAATTACCTTGAAACAAACAAAAATGACCACAAGACAATTCAAAATATACTGGATATAGCAAAAGTAGCCCTGAAAGGGAAGTTCATAGCATTACAGGCCTACCTCAAGATGCAAGAAAAATCTCAAGTAAACAATCTAACACTATAACTAAAAGAACTAGAAAGTAAACAACAAGAAAAGCCCAGAGTAAGAAGGAAATAATAAAAGTCAGAGTAGAAATAAATGACATACCATCTAAAAAGGCAATACAAAAGATGAATGAAACCAAGAGTTGGTTCTTTGAAAAAATAAACACAATTTATGAATCTTTAGCTAGCCTCATAAAAAACATAGAGAGAGGAACCATATAACCTGAAAAAAAATGAAAAAAGAGAAATAACAACTGACATCACAGAAACACAAAGGTTTGTAAGAAAATACTATGTACAACACTATCCCAATAAATTGGACAACCTGGGTGAAATTCATGAATTCCTTAATATATACAACCTTTCAAAACTTAGTCATCAAGAATCAGAAATCCAAAGGACTGTTATGCATGCATTTAAGCATAACCAAAGGACACAGACCACTGGAGGGAAGGGGAGGCTGGGGGAAGGGCAGGGGAAAAAAGAGATATCTGTACTAATCTTTGTAATACTTTATGTAATTAAATAAAAAAAATAATAAAAAAAAATGCTGATTAAAAAAAAAAAAAAAAAAAGAATCAGAAATCCTGAATAGACTAATAACACCTAATGAAATTAAAGCAGTAATCAAAAAACACTCTACAAACAAAGGTCCTGGAGAAGATGGCTTCACAGGCTAATTTTACCAAATTTCAAATAACTAGCATCTCTCCATCTCAAACTATTCCACAAAATGAGAAGAAAGACTTTCAAACTCTTTTACTAGGCCACTATTATCCTAATCCAAAAAAATAAAAATAAAAACACCACAAAGAAAGAAAGTTATAGGCCAATATACTTGATGAACATAGATCCTAAAATCTTTACCTCAGCAAAATATTAGCAAACTGGATTCAGTAATACATGATCAAGTGAGATTTATTCCTTCTGGGGATGCAAGGCTGTGACAAAATCTGCAAATCAATAAATGTGATACATCACATAAACAAAATGAAAGATAAAAATCACATGATCATATCAATAGATGAGGAAACAGCTTTTGATAAAATCCAGCACCCATTTATAATAAAAACTCTCAGCAAAGTGGGAATAGAGGCATCATATCTCAACATAATAAAAGCCTTATATGAAAAATCTATAGTGAATATACACAAGAAGAGAAAATAAAAGGCATCCAGATTGGAAAGGAGAAATTAAAACTGTCATTATTCTCAGATCACATGATATTGTACATAGAAAACCCTGTAAAGAATCCACCTAAAACTACTAGATATAATAAATGAACATGGCAAAGTATCAAGATACAAATTGATGCCACCTAGAAATCAGTGGAATTTTTATACACCAACTAATGGCCTGGTGGACAGGTGGGGTCTGGCTGGCCTGCCCCAATGGGGGCTCATTGGAGGTGAAGCCAGCCATGGGGAGGAGCCACAGGTGGTTGGTCAGCCAGTCCCACCCCTGTTCTAAGGTGTTGGGGGCCAATTGGGTCCGGCCAGGGAGAGGAGCCTCCAGAGGGCTCCAGTGTGTGTTCAGCCCTTCTCTCTCAGTCCTGATTGGCCAGACCCCAGCAGCAAGCTATCCTACTGGTTGAAGCATCTGCCCCCTGTTGGTCAGTGCACTTCATAGAAAGCAGTTGAGCAGCCTTGGATATCATTACCCTATTATGCTTTGATTGGTTGAACATATGATCTGATGACCAGACACTTAGCATATTAAGCTTTTATTATATAGGATAACAAACTTTCAAAAAGCGATATCAATAAAACAATTCTATCTATTATCACAACAAAAAATAAGGTACCTAGGAATAAACTTAAACAAGTAGGTAAAAGACCTGTATGTAGGTAGAGCACAGGAGGTTTATCTCAGTGCAGTGGCTGATGCAATGCTGTGAGCACCCTCCAGCAGTTCAGATCTTTCTGGCAAACCAGGAAGATGGCAACGCCCGCCTGAGCCCCTCCTAAAGCCACATACACAGTACCCCGACCTTTACGCTCATTGGCTCCCTAATAAGACGTTCTATGATTGGCCACCTCCACCTATAAATACTGCTGAACTTCCTCAATAAAATTAGACCTGCGTCACAGAACCTGGTCTTCAGAGTCATACATGAAAGCGTCCTAGCGCTTAGGGGCTCCGTCATCCTCGCCCCTGGGAGACTCTCTAATTCATCTGTACTCTGAAAGCTATAGGACATTGAAGAAAGAAATAGAGGAAGATGCAAACAAGTGGAAGCATATGCCATGTTCATGGATTAGAAGAATTAACATCATTGAAATGTTCATATTACCCAAAGCAATCTATAGATTCAACACAATTCCCATTAAAACACCAATGGCATATTTCACAAATCTGGAAAATATATCCCCAAAATTTATATGGAAATAAAAAAAGAAAAAAATACTCCAAATAGCCTTAATTTTCTTTTTTTTCCCATCTATAACTCATTTATTATTTGTATAGAAAGGCTATTATTAGGTTCGCTTTCATTTTTTTTTAAGAAGAAATGAATTTGCCTTAGCACTTAATAGACTAAATTCATTCCATCTTTGATTATCACTTACAGTGTGGTCTATTGGAATGACACCAAATTCCAGGTTAATAAGTCTAAATTAATAAACTGTGTTGGCTTTGCCTATATCATGTCTGATAGAAATATATCAGTTGCTGGCTTTGGGGGACATGCTTTTTTTAAATCTTTATTTTCCAGGTTATTACAGTTGTTCCTCTTTTTTCCCCCATAGCACTCCTCCTCCCAGTTCCCACCCCATCCTCTGTCCTTACCTCCCCCGCTGTCCTCATCCATAGGTAT
Organism: Murina feae; assembly: GCA_004026665.1. Lineage (NCBI taxonomy): Eukaryota > Metazoa > Chordata > Mammalia > Chiroptera > Vespertilionidae > Murina > Murina feae. The sequence goes on from PVJC01015049.1 coordinate 25,133, forward strand.
ACAATTATTGTCCATTCTCTTCCCGCACCCCCAACACCCTTTACCCCTGAAAATTGTCAGTTCACTCCCTTTCTATGCCTCTGATTCTATTCTATTCACCAATTTATTCTGTTCATAAGATTTTTTATTCACTTAATTTTTAGATTCACTTGTTGATAGATATGTATTTGTTGTTCATAATTTTTATCTTTACTTTTTATTCTTCCTATTCTCAAAGGATACCTTTCAGCATTTCATATAATACTGATTGGGTGGTGATGAACTCCTTTAGCTTTTTGTTGTCTGTGAAGCTCTTTATCTGACCTTCAATTCTGAATGATAGCTTTGCCGGGTAAAGTAATTTTGGCTGTAGGTTCTTGCTGTTCATCACTTTGAATATTTCTTGCCACTCCCTTCTGGCCTGCAAAGTTTCTGTTGAGAAATCAGCTGACAGTTGTATGGGTGCCCCCTTGTAGGTAACTAACTGATTTTCTCTTGCTGATTTTAAGATTCTCTTCTTGTCTTTTGCTCTTGGTATTTTGATTATGATATGTCTGGTGTGGTCCTTCTTGGGTTCCTTTTGTTTGGGATTCTCTGCGCTTCCTGGACTTGGAAGTCTATTTCTTTCACCAGGTGGGGGAAGTTTTCTGTCATTATTTCTTCAAATAGGTTTTCAATATATTGCTCTTTCTCTTCTTCTGGTACCCCTATAATTATGATGTTGGTACACTTGAAGTTGTCCCAGAGACTCCTTACACTATCTTCATATTTTTTCATTCTTTCTTCTTTTTGTTTTTCTGGCTGGGTGGGTTTTGCTTCTTCATATTTCATATCTTTGACTTGATTCTTGTGATCCTCTCATCTGCTGTTGGATCTCTGTATATTATTCTTTATTTCAGTCAGTGTATGATTAATTTCTAGCTGGTCCTTTTTCATATGCTCAAGAGTATCACTAAATTTATCGGCAGTCTCTAGAATATTCTTGAAAAGTCTTATAACTGTGGTTTTGAACTCTATATCTAATCGTTTGCATTCCTCCATTTCTGTCATTTGTGACCTGCTTCTTAGTCTCCACATTTTGGCTTTCTGTGTATAGGGCCCAGTTATTCAGCCTCCCCAATCACCTGGGGTGGACATTCTTGTTGTACGCCTTTGAAGGCTGGGTGCACAGTCTTGTTGTAGTTATCACTGGGAGGTATCACTGGGAGGAAATGACCTGCAGGCCTTTCTCTTTGTTGTTTGGGGTTTGGATCTTTTGGAGGTCTGTCCCAGCTGCAGACCCTTAGGTTATGCTGAAGGCAGGCAGGTGCACAGCTTGGTCAGAGTTGTAGGTGGGGTGGGACGGGGTCTCAGAATCACCTGGGTGAAGCAACCCATAATGGCTTCCCCTCCACTGATGCTGCAGTTTCTCCCGGAGCAAATAATGAAGTAAAGACATTTTCTTAAATAAATGGTATTGTGAAAATTGGACAGGTACATGCAAAAAATGCAACTAGACCACTAACTTACACCATAAACAAGAATAAACTCAATATGGATAAAAGACTTAAATATAAGTCATGAAACTATAAAAATACTAGAAGAAAATATAAGCAGTAATATCTCAGACATATCTTGAAGCAATATTTTGCTGATCTATCTCTGAGGGCAAAGGAAACACAAGGAAAAATAAACAGATAAGACTACATCAAACTAAAAGGCTTCTGTACAGCAAAAGAAACCATCAACAAAATTAAAAGGGAACCCAAAGTATGGGAGAAAATATTCACCAATGATTCATCTGATAAGGGGTTAATATCCAAAATATATGAATGACTAGTACAACTCAAAACCAGAAAGACAAGCAATCCAATTTAAAAAATGGGCACAGTATATGAATAGACATTTCTCCAAAGAGAACATAGAGATGGCCAATAGACATTTGAAAAAATGCTCAATATCACTAATCATCAGGGAGCTGCAAATTAAAACCACAATGATGTATCATTTTATACCTGCCAGAAAGGCTATCATTAATAAATTAACCAACAATAAATGCTGGCCAGGATGTGGAGATGCAGACTGATGCAGCCACTGTAGAAAACAGTATGAAGTTTCCTCAAAAAATAAAAATGGAACTGACTTTGACCCAGCCATCCCACATCTAGGAATATATTCCAAAAAACCAATCAGAAAAAATATATGCATTCCTACATTCATAGTAGGCTTATTTACAATAGCTAAGATCTAGAAACAGCCCAATTGTCCATCAGTAGATGAGTGGATAAAAAAAAATGATACAATTGTACAAAGGAATTCTACACAGCTGTAAAAAGAAAGAACTCTGGCCTGACCAGTGTGTCTCAATAATTGAGCATCAACTTATAAAATAGGTGGTCATGAGTTCAATTCCAAGGCAGAGCACATGCCTGGGTTGCTGCCTCAATCCCCAGTAGGGAGTAGGCAGGAGGCAGCCAATCAATGATTCTCTCTCATCACTGATGTTTCTCTCTCTTCCTCTCCCTCCCTCTTTGAACTCAATAAAAATATATTTTAAAAAAAGAAGGAACTTTGACCCAGAACACAGATGCATAGACCATCAACACAGACAATACTGTGGTGCAGGCCAAGGTAGAAGGGAGCAGGTTGCATTCCAAAGCACTGATAAAAATTTCAGTTCTCACCAGCATCATTCTCCCAAATCTCCACCAGTGTTTGACATTGTCAGATTAAAAATATTTGCCAATCTGATATCATAAAATGTTTTATCATGTTGTTTTCCTTTGCATTTTTCAAGTAAGGAGATTAAGCATCTTGATATGTTTGCTGGCATAATTTATGTGAGTGTCCTATTCATATTGTTACTATTCTTTTTGTATATTTGTTTAAAATATATTTTAATTAATTTATTGGAGTGTTTTATTTGTTCTGCAAAATAATCTGTGATTTACTACATTGTAAATGTCTTCTCTTATTCTTTAATTTGCATTCTCACTCATTTATGCTGATTTTTGCCAAATCATGTTATTTCTGTCTAAAAATTTGTGCTTTCATAGCTTGTTTGAAAAATACTTACCTCTCTTAAACTCATAACCTCTTATATTTTTCTTTAAAATTTCAGATCCTCTTATTAAAATTTCAGTCTTCAGTCAATTCTGCATTCTTCTATGGTGCAATATATGAATCTTCTTTTAATTTTTTTCATAGAGGTAAACAAATCATTCCCAAACTAATCATTGGACACTTTTTTCTTTCTCCTTCTGATTCACAGTGTCACTGCTATGGTTCACTGATATCCCAGATAATTCTTAACTGATGTCTGGGATCTATATTCTAGTCCACTCATGTAATTGTCTATCATTATATGCAAGTCCTATCTATGATTTGGGATAAAGAGTTCATAAAAAGATTTTTTTTAACCAAGAAAATACTCAGCCAAATATTAATGGCCCTCTCTTGGCAGATTTCTCTATTTCCAACTACTACCAATAAATTATTCCAGTTTTAGGAAATTACTTCATCCATTTGAATAGCCTGCTGTATTTGCCAAAATCCAGGATTTCTACAAGCAAACATATTGTATATTTCCTCTGTCTTGGACACATTCCTTATATAACATTCTCTCCCCCCACCCGTCCCCACCCCCAGTCTGGGCCTAGTCAGTATAGCTTATATATTCAGGGCTCACATGAGCCCTGCATATGTCACAGTTCACCAACTTCCCTGGATTATTGACTTGGTTTTCTTCCCTTGTGAAGATTATTTTCCTGTTGCCAGTAAACTCTGAAATATGCGTCATGACTGAAGAAATGATGAATATAATATCATAAATCTGGAAATGTTTATTGAAGGATCTAATCTAACAAAAGATTAATATTGAAATTGACCATTTCTCCAGGATGCCTAAGCCACGCCCACCAGCCAATCAGAGCGGCTGTATGCAAATTAACTCAGCCAAGATGGAGGCTGGCAGTCACGGAACTAGAGTAAACAGCAGGCTTCCATTGCACCAAAGTAAACTGTCTGCCTAGGCCAGCTGGGCCTCTCTCTGCTCACTGCAACATAGTTACAATTATAGAAGCCATGGAGCTGAACCAAACAGGAGGCTTCCATTGCACCAGCGATGGAGGAAACTGCCTGCTTAGGCTGGCTGGGCCTCTACTAAGGCAACATTCTTTCAATTATAGAAGCCAAGGAGCTGAAGCCAATAAGAGGCTTTGTTACCTGCCTAGGCCTGGGCTTAAAGCAACAGTGTATCAATTATAGAAGATAAATAAACCCCAGAAACCTGCTTCCAGCCAGCCTTGCTGGGACATTGGGTGAATGGAAGCTGTGGGCAGCCTGAAAACGGCCCTCAGCCCTGCACCCAGGCTGCCCAGGCACCCCAGTAGGGACTTGAACCCTGAAGGGACTGTGGGCAGCCTGAAAATGGCCCTCAGCCCCTCACCCAGGCTGGCCACACCCAATGAGGTGAGGGTCCACACTGGGGGGCTTGGCCAGCCTGCAAACAGCCATCAACCCCTCGCCCAGGCTGGCTAGGCATGCCATCAGGTGGACATCCCCCGAGGGGTCCCAGACTATGAGAGGGCACAGGCCGGGCTGAGGGACCTCCCGAGTACACAAATTTTTGTGCACTGGCCCCTTAGTATATTTGATAAACAATAAGCATTTGTAATTCAAAATTATATCATAGGCAAAGAGTGAAGGCAAATTTACCTTGCAATTTAAATGCAAAATGAAACCTAACTGAAATGAAAATTACTATAAATATTTCCTTTCACCCCTTTTTGGTTTTATCTATTTGACCTCTTTTCTAGTCTCTGACATTTTCTTGGCCAACATAGTGCAAATATGTCATCAGTCAAGCCAGAAACAGCAAGTAATCCTATTGTAAGGGGGGAAAGAGAGGATTAAATGCTTTAAAACATTGTTGATTGAGAAACATAGAAAACATCATTTAAAATCCTTTTAAATTACCATTCCCTCAATTGCTGCTAAATTTCCCTTTGTCTCATTTCATGCAGCTGGTCTGAATGATGACAGAGTGTTTTGTGATTATGTGGGTGATAATTGGCACCAACTGAAATGGACACTAAAGGAAGAATACAGCATCCTGCACTGATAATTCTTGCTACATTTGGCACTGCACCAACTTTACAAATATGTAGCCCCTTGTCCCCCTCTTTTTTACTCCTATAAATTCCATTGCCAATGAATGCTGCTATGGCAACAAAAGCCAGGGGAAGCCAGGGGGTCTTGACTATAAAAAGATATTTTATAGCTTCATGGTAACTGGGAGCCTAGTGGCAGACTCACAGGCAACCATACACTGTGAGACATCCTGTCTAGAAGCAAATGCTTCTACCAAATTTATTTACCTGTGATGTTGAATCACTTTCTACAGAATCCTAAAGGCTCTTATTACTATGATAGTTTTCATTTTCAATTATTGTATGGCTCATTCAAATCACACAGGTACAGTTCCAAGTTATAAGAAGCTTCCTAAAACAGGCTTTTAGAAACTGAGCACAGCTGTCAAAATAATGTTATCGTCTTCAAAAATCTGTTTTGAAGATAGTTATTCCAAAGAAATTTAAAAGTTATATTCCTATATTAGCACACTAAGTAGTTCATCCCAGTTTAGTAAATCAAATATTCCATACTGCTAGCTTAATAAGATGGGGAGTCATGCATGAAATGACTGCCAGGTTAATGACATAGGGATCCATGCATGGCATATATTTGCATATAATAGTACAGAATGTTCTCCTAAATCCTTTAAATTACTCATCAATTCTTAAACAGGCATTTAACTAAATCATTCAGAATCAGGAGGAAAGTTTAAAAATAAACACATACATATTTGAAATGATTAGGTTGGAGCTAAACAGAATCTGAAGGATTATTTTTTGTTGGGAATTCTGGCCTTGAGGAAAGAGGTACAGATCTAAAGAAACAAATGCGTATTCTGGGCCAGGGTAGGGCAAAGGCCTGCATTAAGTCTGTGTTCCAGCATCACCCCAATCACATCACAGTGGAAACATATCAAAAGTTCCACAATTTGCCTCAGAAATAAAGATGTATATGTATATCTAAAGCAGTGCAAAGATATAGATTAAATCTAGGATTGTTTCTTGTGTACAGTGTTTAATGGGCCCAATAAAATGAACAAGTTTTCTTTTGCTTGAAAACGGGTACATTCAAGGTATTAACGAATGTCTTTATTCCCAAATCACTTTTTTTTTTTTTACTGGTTCTGTTAACCTTCTATACAAAATGAGGACATTGCTTACAATCAGAGCAGTTATAAATTCTAGCTGTTACTCAGAGAAAATCAGCAAGCATTCATATCACAAAAGGGAAATTTTCCATATTTGAGAGTGATGGTCTACATTAATCCTCAAAATGAGATGTATATGCATTTCCAAAACTAATGCCCATCCAATGAAAGCATAAAAATTAAAAAAAAAAATGAAAAGAGGTAGGTCATCTCTTCCTACTTTGTCTAATAATAATGGCACATAATTGTAGAGAAGGAGGGGGAAGGTCAAGGGAAAAAATGGAGACTTTAACACTATAAGACTTCAAGCGATAAAACAAAATTAAAAAAAAATAAAACAGGAAAAAAAAAGAGAGAATGAGCTATACACCCAGGGAATTAAGTGCGTTATTCTACAGCCCTCACAATAATTTTCCACATCTGTTATTTCCATTTTATAGATAGGAAAACTGAGGCTCAAAAAGTTTGTGTAAACCTGCTCAAGTGAGAGACTAAAGCCAGGATTTAAACTTAAAATAAATCCCGCTCCCTTCTCACTAACCACACTATCTCTCCAAAATATACTTATTAAGAAATAGCCTTAGCCGATTTGGCTCAGTGGATAGAGCGTTGGCCTATGGACTGAAGGGTCCCAAATTCAATTCCGGCCAAGGGCACATGCCCAGGTTGTGGGTTCAATCCCCAGTGGGGGCATGCAGGAGGCAGCCAATCAATGATTCTCTCTTATCATTGATGTTTCTATCTTTTTCTCCCTCTTCCTTTCTCTCTGAAATAAATAAAGAAACATAATTTAAACAAAGAATAAAGTAGGTCCTGAGAAAATAGGCTCAAGGATTTTTCTGGAGTGCTCTTGATTTGCTAGGTTTCTTACGTTGCCATCCCTCATATTCTGTTCGCATACAGAAGAGAGATGAATCCTAATAATTGTCACTCCTTATGGTATAACTACTCCCTTTGGGTATTTGGGTTGTTTTTAATTGATTTATTATAATATGAATTGTCAACAGGAGGGGCTTTTTTTGTTTTGTTTGCTTGTGTTTGCTAATATATTTGAGCAATTCTAAAGCACAATTCCAGAAATATCAAGCAAAAGTCCACTCATTGACATAAACTCCATGAAGCAATATTTCCCTGCAAGTACCATACTTCTTTAAGTATTCGTTCTGTCAGATTGGAAAATGAGTTTCTTTCCAGGAAGATGGGTAGCTTTGCTGTCATATTAAATAGTATCCATAGATCTAGCATGTTGTGTCTCTGACTATGGTGGGTTTAGTAATCTGTTGCTGAAATGTAAGTTACTTGCTACATTTAACATTCATACAATAAACATAACTCTGAAAATGTTTTAAGTTGAAAAATATACTTGCACAAGAAGTATACTGTAAAGCAGGATGTGTTTTTTACTGGACTCATAAGTTGTACATAAAGAAATATATTTCTAAATGAACAAAAAACACATAAAACCTAATATGGTGTCAAATTAAGGAGAAACAAAATATTAATGAAGCATAGTTGGGTTTTTTTTTCTCTTTTGGATCTCAAGTTTAATGTGAAAAAAGACTCTCTCAAACAGTTAATCTTCTAGATTCTATAATATGGAGATACTGGCACACAGAGAGATCAATTTAGCCCAGATGGAGGTGGTGGTAGGGAAGTCGTGGAAGGTTTCCAGGTGATATCTAAGTTGAAAATGACAGGAAACAAAGGACTTAGGCAAGTGGAAGAGGACAGACTTGGAGTAAAAGCCAGGAAGACACAGGTATTACATGCAGATCAGAGATGCCTGGTTGTGCAACGGTCATGTCAAGAGCTAGGCACTGTTCATCTCTAGGAAACTCTATAATGGCATGAATGCTGAAACTCAGTACTTAAGTTGTTTTTAATAACTTTATTTTTCTTTTCTTGTTTATTCATTGATGTGTGTGTGTGTGTGAGAGAGAGAGATAGAGATAGAGAGAGAGATAGAGAGAGAGAGAAAGAGAGAGAGAGAAACATTAACTTGTTGCTCCACTTATTTATGCATTCATTGGTTGATTCCTGTATGTGCCATGACAGGGGATTGTTCCTGAAACCTTGGCCTATTAAGATGATGCTCTAACCAACTGAGGTACCAGGCCAGGGCAGTAAGGGCAATATTTAGATTTTTTTAAAGGGAAGGGATTCGGGGGGTGGAGAGAAACATCGATGTGAGAGCAGCACATTGGTTACCTACCATACCTCCACTGGGGCCAAGGATCTAACCTGCAACCTATGTACATGCTCTTGACCGTGAATCAAACCCGAGAACTTTCAGTGCTCAGGCTAGTACTCTACTGCTGACCAACATTGGCCAGGGCCTTAGGGCTTTTTTGTTTTGTTTTGTTTTTTAATGTATTTACAACAGGTATATTTTGTGATCCAAAAAAAAAAAAAAATAGGTTGCTTAGTTGACAAGACTGACTTTGTATAGTACAGTAAAACTTTGATATAATGGACTAATTTGTTAAACAGTTGTCAAATTAGTTTATCTGTTTTTGCTTATGTAGGCACATTTGTATACTTAAAATTAAGTATGTATGAAAAGTTTAATTTCACAAAAAAACTTTTCTATATGTATCACTGTCATTTTAAATTTGTATTGAATAGGTCTAGTTACTATGTGCATTCACCAGTCACCTTGAGTAAACAAATGCACATGCTGGGATGCCCTGGGAACATGGGCAGGCAGGAGTTAAAACTGCTGCAGAAAAGTCAGGCCAGGAAATTATAGGACAATTACAGCACAATGCAGTGTGAGCACATGGTAATCATTCTCAGAACACTGTTTATGAGTGGTGACTCTTGGATTTAAATACGTAGACTACAATTGTAGATATGTAACATTTATTTATGTTGGTGAAATTATTGCAGTGTTTTCCCCAAAATATGGCCTATTTACTAAAATTTGTTAAAATAACAGTGAATTAATAACAAAAAATTAACCTATTAATTTAATTATAAAAAAATCTTGGTTAAAGCATTTTAATATTAACAGGATGGTAATTTTGACATATGACATATGGACCTACATTTTTTATCCTTTAAATCCGAAGTCTGTTAAATTGATGTCTGCAAAGTCAAGGGTTTACTGTAATGTGAACTGTTGTGGTCTTGTTTTCTCATAAAATATGAATTATCTAATCACTATCAAAATTGAATTGAAGTAGTTAACAAATTTCATATAATCCTTATCCTTGTATAGTATAAAGATACTAGTTTCCTGTTAGTTTAATTTTAAATTTTTTTCTAAATTGCAAGTACACAAAATTGGATTACTTATAATCCTTGACTCATGCTTATCTATAACTTGTTTATACATGACCTACTTTCTTTCATTCACTATTTATTTTTTGGTAACATAATAACCATCTGGAAATCCACCATCTAAACTAATAAAAGCGAAATATTAAAATTAACCGTTTCTCCGAGACAGGGTAAGCCACGCCCACCAGCCAATCAGAGCGGCTGTATGCAAATTAGCCCAGCCAACATGGCGGCCGCCACTCCCGGACCTGAGTAAACAGCCCTTTCCATTGCGGCAGCAGCGAAACTGAAGCTGAGCCCCTCAGCTCAGCTCCGATTAAACTGCCTCTAGCGAAACACAGCTTTTTGAAACATTGTAACAATCATAGAATCCTCCGGAGCTGAAGGAGAGAGCAGCTCCGGCCTAACCAGTAACAGTAACAATTGTTTCATTATAGACGCTGCGAGGTGAAGCGGAGGCTTCGTTAGTAGTTAGAAGGCCGCCTTAAAGGAACAGTGTATCAATTACAGTGTATCAAGGAACAGTATCAATTATAGGAGAAAAAACTCCGGAAATCTGCGTCCAGCCAGCCTTGCTGGGACTTTGGGCAATGGGAGCTGTGGGCAGCTTTAAAGCCCCTCGCCCAGGCTGGTCAGGCACGCCAGCAGGTGGGCATCCCCCGAGGGGTCCCAGACTGCGAGAGGGCACAGGCCGGCTGAGGGACCTCCCGAGTGCACAGAGCGGCTGCAGGGCGGGACAGCGCAGGACCCAGGACCCGTGATGGGAAACAGGCGGCAGGGTTGGAGGGCACCGGGAAGCGGGTAAGAGGCGGCAGGGTCGGTGGGCTGCTTGGTGGCTGCCCAGGCCCTTTGAGGGGCACCGGGGAGCGGGAAAGCAAGGCTGCAGGGGCCGGGGTCCTGCTTGGCAGCTCCCCAGACCCCTTGGCGGCAC